>APFE031457078.1:0-13412 GCA_000404065.3 Pinus taeda
CGAACTTCGAATAAATAAAGTTTATGCGATGCGATTGTAGATGCCAAATAGAAAACTTTGAGATTATGCGGGGTGACAAAAGTCCTAGAAAACCAGAAAGTTTATGGGAATGTGAGAGTTAAAAGTAAAAATAATAGAAGAATAAACCCTTGCTTTTATCTTTTATGTGTGGCCAAGTGGCACCCTGCCCATGTTCAAATGCCATAATTAAAAGCAAGCATTAAGATGGAGAAAGAGAAATTATTTAGAAATTAACAAATAAAAAATATGTACATTATAACAATTCACTTTAAAAATAAGAAAAAGAAATCGTTTAAAGTTTATGGAATACATATATATAATTATATAATTTAATAATTTAAGCTGCATTATTCATTTTTTTTTTCTCGGTAAAAGCTAGCTAGTCTATTGTATTATATTTACAGGAAAACTTTACATACAGTGAGACAGGCTGTCCAGGGCCAGCAGTGGCACCTTGGATAGCTTAACTTGATGCAAAAAGCTCCCTCGCAGGGGTAGCACCTACAGGACATTCCAACATTCCTCCAAAACTTGCTGAGGCAAAAGACCAAAAAGACATGACTACACCAGAGCATAGAACAACGCTGAGCTAAACATGAATGGGACGGCCCACGCAGGGGCTTCCATCAAAAACTGACTGTGAACCTTGTCCATCAAAGAACTTACAGTGGACCTTGTCCAAACGCGAGACCGACATAAACAAGACAATATTAAAAACTGAAAATAAACAAACACAGTGACGAGCAAAACCCAAATACCCGCAGAGACCTTTAGCTTAGACCAGAGCCGAGAGAGAAAGGCATGTGCTGGTGCGTGCATCGGAGGATCAGTCTTCGGGCTCTTCTTCCACGATATATCTCCAACCTTGGCCCTCAGGGACTCCTTCCCAAATGGCCCATGGATCCTTTGCGGTGGCCTGAGGTTCCGGCTCCGGGGGATGAGAAGGGGCTTGCAGGATCTCTTTCCCAGAGGTGCCCGCCTCAATTGGTGGCTGCAACACAGGACTCTCCTCACCAATGCCCTCTGGAGGTGGCTCCGCCGAACCTGGTAGCTTTCCACCATCATTGCCCTCAGGAATTTTAGTGAAAAGAACTGAAATATGAGCATTGATACCTGCCTTATCCTTTGAGCTGCCCAGGGTGAACACGACTGAGCCGAATGCTGGAAGCATTGGCTCTCCTTCACTTGAGCTGCCAACCTCCATGAACTGCCCGGCTTGAATTGGTGTGGCTTTTGCCCTCCTGTAGCAGTAGCAGCAGCAGCAGTGATGGTGCTCATCTGCTGCAGGGGGGCGAGAGGATGAACCTCGCCCAGGTCCCCTTCTGCTCGGTTGCCGTTCTCGCAGCTTTTCCATGGACTCCCCGTTGCCTCCCTCGTGTACCTGAAGTGAATTGTAATAACAAACACAGTGCGGACCTTGCCACAAACCACACACAGGCGTAATAACCACCGAGAAAACTTTGCCTGAGGGAGAAATTTCCCTTCTCGCATCCAATTTACTTCGATTTCCCTTAAATTGCTGCTCCCACCTGAGGCAATTACTTGAGTTGCAGCGACGGAATGCCAAGACTGCGAATTGAGGTGGTAAAAAATCCCCCCGTCCAGAATTCCTCTGCACCTGCACCGCCCCAGCTTCACCATACCAATGAGCTTGCATCGATTCACCTTCCCCTTGAAAACTTGCATCCTTCCCTCAATGAGAGCGAGCATTAACTGCGTCCTGCATCCCCATCGTTTCACCCTGCTCGGCATTGAATGCCCAGAGCTCGGGCAACTGAACAATATCCTTTGGCGGCGATATCCCATTAAACTGTATTGTTAGCACGGGGCGACACATGCTGGGCATGTGGCTCGACTCCATCTGACGTGCCAGCACCCGCATCCGGGGATTCAGCGTCGCTTTGGAGGAGACTCTCACAGTCCTGAGTCTGTTGATTGCTTGGGATGATGTCCAAGTTTCCCGATAGGAAGGTTTGGTTACTTTCTACCCCGATATTGGCTAGGAGATCAACAATCTTATTACCTTCTCTTCTTGTGTGGTGAAAGGAGAGGGCTCTGTGATTGCGCAACTCATGAGTAATGTTGTTTAGCCTTGCTTCTAGTCTCCAACTGTCAGCAACTTTTCTGGCTTGAGAGCCATTCTGAATGCGCGTGGCCATGTTGATGAGGATCTGGGAATCGCCCTCCACTATCAACAGTTGAAGATTGAGTTGCCTAGCTACTAGGAGCCCTTGCTAGAGTCCCTCCAACTCCGCGGAGTTATTGGTGTCCCATCCGATATTGCCGAAGTAGATCTGCGGGGGGGTTCCGTTGTGATTTCGAATAATACCTCCAAATCCTGCTGGCCCAGGGTTGCCTTTAGAGGCTCCATCAAAGTTGAGTTTGTATGAGTTGATGGGTGGGGCAATCCAGCTTCTGAATTCCTTGATATTGCAATTCGTTGTCTGATGCATGGCATACTCTTGTGGCAGCTGCAGCTTCCAATTGTCGAGGATGTTTTTCTCATTGTCTGTGGTAGGGAGGTCCTCTTTTTTCCATGATCGAAGAAGCATAGTTTCTCTGAGATTGCCATGCAGTCTACTCCAGATTTCCTCAATAGGCGAGCTCTGGTTTTTGAATATGTGCCTATTCCTTTCCTTCCAAATGTTCCATAATACTGTGCCCGGGATAATGTTCCACAGGTAGTTGAGAATCTCACAATCATAGGGGCTTTTCGGCCACTGTCGGATGGTATCAATGATGTCGCCAGTTCCTTTTCATCTTTTTTGACATCTGAAGCCAACCTTCTCCCATAGCTGATTGGCGATTGAGCATGTATCCAGAAGATGCTGCAAGGTTTCCTCATTTTGAAAGTAGTTGTGGCATATCGAAGGACCTTGGAAATTGCGTCTCCTCAGCTTATCCCAGGTGAGAATCTTTTTGTGCCCAACCATCCAGAGGAAGTGGGAGATTTTGGGCCAAGCTTTGAAGCCCCAAATTCTCCCCCAGAGAGGATCCGGCCTGGTGGGGAAGTCGCCTATAAGATTATAGGCTTCGGAAGTGGAATAAGATCCTCTAGGTAGATAGCCCCATCTGAGTATGTCATCACTGTTCTCATACCGGATGCTTCTCTTCTTTAACTCGTTCTCAAGTGCTGCTACTTCCTGAGTGCTTGTGATACTGGTTATCTGATTACTTGGTCGCCATTTCCTGAATCCATTTTTCGTTTCCTGTTCCCAGAACCGATGGACAGTTGCCTGCTGCTGCTCCTGTCTGTTCGGAATGATCATTGAAGGAAGATCACTCGAGAGTTTGGGCAATTGGTTCCAAGCGTCAGTCCAAAATCTAGCACTGTGACCATTCCTAATTTCCCAAAAGCTGCGCTTCTGAATAAGTTGATGATGCTGCTTGGCGGCATTCCAAATAAGTGACCCTTTGTTTGTGGGCGTGAATCTTATGAGCTCTGCTTGGGGCATGTTGTTGGTATATTTGGCTGTCCATATTTTAGCCCATAGCTTATCTGGATTAGTCACCCATTGCCACCATATTTTGGCGTTCATGATGGTGTTGCTGTACTCTGGATCTCTAAGTCCTATGCCGCCTTTGATTTTGGGCCTGCAGATAGTATCCCATTTCACAAGTGCCCATTTGCGATTAGTGGCTGAGCTTCCCCACAAAAAGTCATGCTGCAGGTTTCTCAACCTTTTTAATACCCACTTTGGTGCAGCAAGGATAGAAAAAAGATAGAGAGGCATGGCTTGGAGGATGGACTTAATAAGCACAACCCGACTAGCTAGATTGAGGGAGCGGTGAGTCCATAGATTGAGTTTTGAATCGAGCTTCTCAAGAAGAGTGCGCCAAGCAGGCTGCTTTAAGGCCGAGGCAGTGAGGGGAGCTCCAAGGTACGTGGATGGGAGAGAGGCGGTGTGGAAGCCTAGGATACGGGAAATGGCAGATTTAACTGACGGAGGGGTGTGGAAGAAGAAGATTTGTGATTTGGAGCAATTGACCTGGGTGCCAGAGGCTTCAGAGAAGTCGTTGAGCAGGGATTTCAAACAAGAGGCTTCCTGAACTGAGGGATAACCATAGAGCATGGTGTCATCAACAAATTGCTGATGAGAGGAGGCCGGGGAATTGTGGATAGAGATTCCTCTGAGCTGATTAGAATGGAGGGCCTGCTTGATGTGTCTGCCAAGTCCTTCAGCCATTATCACAAATAGGAAAGGGGAGAGGGGGTCCCCTTGTCTTATGCCTCTGGAGGGTTTAAAAGGGCGGGAGGGAAAACCATTGACAAGGATGGAGAAATGAGTGGAGGTGATAAGGCTCATGATCTAGCGAACCCAAGTGGAGCAAAAGCCAAAAGCTTTCAACATATGTTGAATATAAGACCAGTTGAGCTTGTCGAAAGCTTTGGAGAGATCAAGTTTGAGTAACATACTAGCTTGCTTGGATTTCTTGAGCGAATGAATGATTTCATGCGTGAGGATAATGCCGTCCATTATCTGTCTGCCTTCGACATAACCTGACTGCTCCGGAGAGATGAGCATGGGTAGAAGAGGTTTTAACCTGTTAGCAATAACTTTGGATATGACTTTATAAATGACGTTACAGAGAGCAATGGGCCTAAATTTATCAGGTGTAATGGAGTTTTCCTCTTTGGGGATGAGAGTAATGAAAGTGGAATTGAGGGAGGGGAGAAGCCATCGCAGAGCTCTGGATTCCTCTACTATTTGCCAAACCTCCATTTTAATCAAATCCCAGAAAGCATGAAAAAACGTGGTTGTGAAACCATCTGGACCCGGGGCCTTACCTTCTTTGAGCTGCGCCATTGCCTCATCTACCTCCTGGATAAGAATTCGGCGCATGAGTAACTCATTGTGTTCCTCTGTGACAAGCTTAGGAATATTGCTGGTTATTTTTCCATTCGCCCGTTGCCGATCCACTACCTGCTCTTGGTGTACCTGCTGGAAATGATTGAGGAGAATTTCTTCTATTTCCTCATGCTCCTCAACTTTTGCCCCTTCTTGGTTCTGGATGAAAGGAATCTTATTATGCATCCTTCTCTGCACTGTAGTTCTATGGAAGAACTTGGTGTTGCACTCTCCTTCTTTTAGCCATCCGACCCTTGATTTTTGCCTCCAATAAATTTCCTCCTGCTTTCTTCTTTCTTCAAGCTGATTGTGTATGTTCCGTTCTTTGTCCAAGGTTGCCTCCGTGTGCCCAGTATTAATTATTTTCTGATGGATATCCCTCAGCTCCTAATTGAGCTCCTGTTGCGCCTCAAAAATATTCCCAAAGGTCTCCCGATTCCAGCGTTTTAGGTGACTTTTTAGAAATCGCAATTTCTGCTGTAGCTGGTACATTTTTGAGCCCTCTGGTGGGATGAAGGAGGCCCATATGGTTCTGACGAAGTCCTTGAATGCTGGATGTGTTAGCCAAAATCCCTCAAAATGGAAAGGTCTTTTGGTTCGATCCCCTGGTCGCTGCCATTGCAAAGCGATCGCCCAGTGATCTGACCCAGAGTGGGCCAAGATTGCAGCAGTGAGATCACCTCCAAGATGCACCGCATTATCCGAGATCAGGAAGCGATCTAGTTTAGAAGCAATCTGATGCTTGCCACCTCTGCGATTGCTCCAGGTGAAAGTGCCATTACAGAATGGTATATCTATGAGAGAGGCGTTTTGGGTGAAGTCCTTGAAGCGATCTACTTCAGGTTCCAATCTGGTTCTGCCTCCTATCTTGTCCTCTATTTTGGTTATCATGTTGAAGTCCCCTGCAACGATCCAAAGTGGATGTTTCTTATTTGAGCTTAGCGCTTCAATGGTGTCGAGGAGCGCTCTTTTACTTCCAGTGTCCTGCAGAAAATAGACGTTGGATAGGTTACCATGTATGTTGGTGCCTAGAATGTGAAAGGCGGCTTGAATGAGGTGATGGGAGGCGTGGAAATCAGTGAGCGATACAGCTTGGGTGTTCCAAGCTATTGCAAGCCCACCAGAGGCTCCCGTAGCATCCACAACAACAGATCGGCATCCTGGCCAGGCCTTTGAGAGTATGCGACCCAGCGTAGTACTATTGCATTTGGTTTCTTGGAGGAAACACATCTGCGGATTTTCCATCTTGATCATGTTTTTTAACATCCTATATTTTCCTGGGCTATTAAGCCCTCTTAAATTCCAGGATACAAGCTTCATGGTTCAATCAGTTTGGGCAGGGCTGTAGTACTTCGTCAGCTTCGCATATCTACCGGAGTCCACCAGGAGTTTTCCGATCTCTATTGTTCTCTGGAGATCTGTCTTCCTCCCTCTTTTTTTGGTTTCCTTTGGACGCAAGCTGCCATCCCAAGTGCTGCCAGGTTGTATGCCTAGTTGGTGTTGGTCGGAAGCTCTGGAGATGACCACTTCCAACTTTTCTAGATCTGTCTCAGAGATGGATTTATATGCCTTTTTTTTGCAAGCTAGCTCCAGTTCAATGATATCCAGACCGTGTAGATCTATGCTTTCTGGCTCTTCCTCCATTTTTTGCACTTGATTGGTTTCCTCTTGATTGGTCTCTGAGTCCTGCGGGGGGATCGTCTTCCCATCCACCTCCATTTCCTTTGGGATCTCCGCTGTGTCTTTCGGATGCCTGCTTAAGATGGTCGGGATGATCATGGGAGATTTAGACTTGGGTGGGGGGCTGAATGGAGGGGGGTGGGTGGAAGAGGAAGGGCGAGCAGGGATACCATCAGTATCAAGGGGTTGATCATCTGAGAAATCGCCTAGAATGTCAAAGCTATTTTTGGAAGTGGGATGCTGGGATTTGGTAGGCTGGGGTTTGGACCCATTCTGAGGCTTTTTATGCGAGCGCTTCCTACTGGGGACTCTGGTGAAACCATCCTGAGATGGGGATTCAGACGATTCAGAGGAGTTGGCTTTGGCATTGAGAGGGAAATCCCGAAACAGATGCCCCAGTGCATGGCATCTCCTGCACCTGAAAGGCACATGCTCATAATCGAGAGGCTGGATCCACTCCTCGTCGCGATGGGCAAGGGTAACTGACTCAGGTAGAGCTGCATTCAGACGGATAAAGACACATATTCTTGCATAGGAGATATACTTACGGGTTTTTGTTTCGTCTGCTTCCCTGATGTATTCTCCCACCCCGTTTCCTATGCCCTTTAGACAATATTCTTCCCAGTATTCATCGGGGAGTGAGTATAATCGGATCCATACTCGTGCCCAAGTGAGATCTTCCTTGTCAGGGTTGAATCTGGGCATCTAGTCCCTCATGTAGAGACCTGCCGAGTTAAAGAAATACGGTCCTCCTCCTAGGATCCTGTATTTGTCTTCTAGGCAAAAAATGATGGCAGTGAAGAAGCCCTTTGGTCCCAGCTGGAGAGTGACATCTCCCTTAGGCTTCCATTTTGCTGCAATCCAGCCATTTAAGGCTCGTTCGGTTGGCCAAAACCCTATGAATTTTCCAATGATAGCGTGATCTTTCATAAACTCTATCCTTCTATCGATCTTATCTCCGGGCAGTTCTATTCGCGGCCTTTCTTTGGCTACAGGTCGACAGGTAGATGAAGTGACCTTCGGGTTGTTCACCTGAGTCTCTTGTTCTTCTGGTGGATCATTGTCATTTCCTTGTTGCTTTTTCCCTTTGCTGAGAATGTCCGGATCAACAGATCCAAAGATGACCTCAGGCCCTGGGCTGTGCAGTGAGGGGGAGGGCTTTGACGCCCCCCCCTGAGGCGGAACCATTGTCCTTCGCTGATCCTCTTCAGCGCTGTCACGCTGCAAAGAATCCTGAACAGAGCCTGAACTCGATCCTCGTTACTGTCGGCGCCGTTTAAGGGTTTCTTCCTCAAAACCCTAGCTCTCCCGTTCGCTCTCGCCTTGGTGATTTTCCATCATCATTATTTAATTTTATTATTAATTATTATTATTATTTATTTTTTAATTTTGTATTATTTATTATTTATTATATATATTATTTATTATATTATTATTATTTATTATTGATTATTAAGGGAGGGATGTTACATACTCTCCCACTTTAAGGAACTTCTTCCCGAAGTTAAGTTTTTATTATTATTATTTATTATTATTTTTATTACTTCATGTTGCCAACGCCCTCTGCTGAACTAGTATAATCAGCAGGCATCGAAAGTCCCCAACACCCCAGGAAATCTCAAGGAATCTCTGTCCTTTTTCCCACTTTCGGTACCAGGCTAAGCATGACCCGATCTGTATCCTAGTCCAAGGCTAGCCCCAAGGCTCACGCCTAACTCAGACCTCATCTGCCCCAAGGCAGGAATCCGGTCTGGTCCTCAATGACCCCGGGCATCTCGCAGGCTGGCCCACTCCCTCCACAACTACTAAGGCGTACAGCCCCAGGCATTGAAGTCCTTTACATCCCTTCCAGACTTCGGCATCCCAATCCAATAACAGGCACCTAGCCTGGAACATCAGGCACTTGGCCTCCTCAAGATGGTCCCATAGCTCTTCAAGAGCTATCCATCAAGGGCTATACACAAGACAAAGGAACCACTAGCATATGTAGTGTTGATTGAGTTTTGTCCCCAGCCCATATGGTGTTACTTATTCTCCCTCGTACGTATGGGCTCACACGAGATCATCAAATAAACCGGCCCTCTTGGCCCATTTGTGGAGTCCTGTGAATCATCACATCTCAACATGCATCCAATGCATTAACCATACCATCATAGTATCATAGGAAATAATCCATATGCCAACTCTTGCATGTCATCATGAGACGTTCAACTTTGTTAATATGGATCTGCATGCTCACGCATGTCATAGATTTGTACGGAACTGTCACATGCTTCAATTGTACATCACATAATTATATTAAGACATATCATGAGTTCACATAAATGAACCACATGTCGGTAATCCTCATATTATAACATCATAATTCCTACGCCACGTTATACATATCATATCCATCATCAGTATTGAACATTAAATACCTATCATTAGGTAGTAAATAAAAATGTCAATATACCTTGACATAACGTCATAAGACCTATGCATATCGCTATTATCGTATAGATGCCTTATCACTATAAGAACCATATGTACATCATTATCTTCCTATCATGATAGCATGAAACATCATCAATATGTTTTCATCAAGTTGTCAATCACTTTTCAATAATCATTTTGACTTATTTCTACTAGGTAGTTGATCACTTACACCAATGGTATAATCTTCTAAGTACATCGTTAAATTTCATAATTACCATCTTGAGTCTTAATCCCTCATCATATATTCTTCCTTCCCAAAGGAAATTTTGGTGAAATTCATTACTAGTGATACCATCATTATTTAAATCATCTATCTCAAAATTAAAATCCCTTGATTTTACATCCGTGTACCCTTTGGCTTACTGATTCCACTACCGTTATATACAATTGCATATGATCGATGTTGACTTATTTAACAATTAGCACCTCATCCAAAGAAATATTTTCTTATCTTGTCGAGTTCATCTCTTTTAATGTTATGGAAAGTCCTCTATTAATTGACTTTACTTCTCTGTCACTATGTACACAATCTTTCTCACGGTATCCCTATAACATTTCTAGCAACATTCCTTCCTATATCTTCCAAGTTTATCATTACTTGGTTATCATGCAATTTCATACATTACTCTTTGCCAACTTGGGTAATACCTGAAAAATAAATTCATTACGATAGCTACCAAATGTAATCCGCTTATCAAAATAATAAAATTACCTGATCATACGTCTTGTTATCCATAAATAGTTAGTCACCTATGGAAAATGTTACAATGTGGCTCTCCCATTAGAGGGAAAATTGTTATAGATTTTGTCACACACACAAATTATCCTTTCATTTTATCATCCTTAGATAGACCTTATAATGATACCTTCAGAGTACCAAGTTTATGTTCCAAAATATCACAATACTCTTCTTTTATGTTCCAAATAGGTTGTCTCTTCTTTTATGCCAAAAGCTATAACAAATTTAGTTACTCAATTGAAGTATAATACTTAAAGCATAATTTATCACAAATTTCGAAGTATATATAAAAACAAGTTTAGTACGAAAGAGTCTATCAATCACAAAGATGTGGTTCAATATCCACCAAAAGTCGAAGAAGTGCTTCGAGCCTCGTGACTAAAGAATCTTTTTCCTATTACAAGATTACAATCAATCCTATGGAAATTATATTATCTACAAAGTGGATGCCTTTTAACCAGTTAAGGTCCATGAAGAAACTGGTCATGAATAGTCCTCATGACTAGACAACATAATTACATAGTGGAGCTTTCTGGATAAACCCACGTAAACCTTTTTATGAAGAAAACTAGTACTATCGGATGATTTATTATATGCTTTGAACAAAGTCGTATGACCAAGCAAAGTAAAACTAAAGTGACATTTTCGTTTTAATCACATTCAGTTACTATTTTCATGTCATGTGTTAAAAAGGAAGAAGTACGGTTAATTTTGCTATGATAGTATAAAAGTTGTATTGATGTTTAGTTCCGTAAATTAATATGATATATGGTGAAGTAATATTAATATACAAATCATATGAGTAGTAAATGAGCAGATACATGTAATGCAACTGGTGGTGAGTAGTTACACCAGCATGCCAGTGTGCCATATCAATAGTACGATCTTTCAGAGAATTATACATCGTCAATTATGGGCAGATTATCACCATCCAAGATTACAAGATTATGTATTTTTCCAATGACTCAATGAGTCAACTCAAGAAAATGAGATAGTGGTTTTACCATGCAAACAGAGAACCAAATAATTTGTTGTCTATAATGATGCAGGAGAAAAGCAATGAGGAACTAATGAATGCACCAAACCTTAAGTTATACCAACGTTATTTCGTTGTCAAGAATCAGATTGTTGTAGCTTATTGCCAAGAATATATTAGTCCTTAGATACCAAATTGGATAGCTAATTAAGAAAAACTGCAATGTGATGTGAGTCATTAGATGATCCAATCAATCCCCTATTTCACTTTTCAAATGATCACTGAATGCAAGATAAGGAGTACTAATGATTTAGATTCAAGCTTAGTACCAATGCAAAGGTAATATATCATTGTAATGTCAAGATCAGACCTATATCCGACCTCTAAAAACATCATATTTCTAACAGTGACATCAAGTCACCCGCATATGCATGCAATGATAGCCAGACACTGTAATCAGTCATTCAATATCAAGATTCATCACTGAAGAAGCATAAAATAAGAGCCACATTTATTCAAGAAAGTTTTGAAGATTCTTGATTCATTTCAATCTACTGTTTTATATATTTTCCCTTACTGTGGCATGCAATCAAACCATTGCCAAATTTGAAACTGTGTGATTGATTATGCAATTTATCAATAATTACTAATTTTGTAGTATTAAAACTTATAGAATCAAAATTCCAATGAGTAAAGCTTAAGAATATTAGTGGTAATATTGTTGAAAGAAGGTACTTGAATTCTGAAAGAAAATTCACCATGACTTTTGAAGTGATATGTCACACCAATATTAAGTGTTCAGATTCCTCACCTTATGTGCTAGGATACATTGAAATTATGTGTTGTATCTATTTAAGCAATCATAAATTAGAAGAATTAAATGGACTGCTTTTAACAAATTTATTGAATGTATCTTTAGATTCTTATGGCTATTAAATGATTACTCTAAGGAATTTTAAGAAATCAAACAACGAAAGAAATATTCCACACCATAAAGAAGAGACACTGCCACCCGACCTAGACCTGGATCGGATGACTGGGAAGGTTATTCCTCCCCAACACAAAATAAAACCGTTTTATTAATTATATGGCCTCCCTACAAGCGCACCCGCAAAGGCAACACCATCCCTTAAATTACAATACATTTAACCATATTAATTTCCCGGATAAGATATAAAATTGCCTGCATAAGACATTAAGCATAAGATTGTAAGCTTGTGGCCATGGCTATGCCTTTCCTTAGCTTTTCCTTATTTATCAGATCTAACACTTCCGTGTTAGCGAATCATGCAATCTTCTCCTCTCCGAATTTGATTGAAATTGCCAGGAAATCGAAGCCCTGCCCGTTTTTTTTTTAAATGCCAGATCATGTAACAGAACATAGGAAGTAGAAGACCTTGTAGCCATGAATCAAAGCAGAGTTTCAATGACAACCCCATAGTGTGTTCACCTTATTTGTATTTGCATACTCTCATTTTTCTACCATGGTTTTCCGCTATTGCAAGGGCAGTGTTTTAAGCACTAACATAGTAATATTAAATCTTAATCTTGAGTAAAACACTATATAAAAAAGAGTTTGCAAAAACATATTAGTTCTATTGTGGCAAACTGTGCAAGTTAAATATCCACAACATCCTCCAGATCATTTCTCATTCTGATCACATTTCCACTAAAAAATTGCTTTGCCCTGAAGAAGGTGCACCCTGGCATCCAACCTCTCACATGAAATTCTATCCTAATCCACTCATTTATATTTTATGCCATCACTACGAAACTGTAGTAGTCAATGTCCATGTTTACTGCACAGTGTGCACACACAATTTTCCACTTTACCTTGAGGTGGTGGTTAAGGATCTCATTGTTGTGCAGTATATACAAAATCCTGCTCTTGTCAATTAGTTGGGAATAAACATATAGATCTAGCTATTCATAAATACTGTTTACACCCAGGTTAAAATATATATAATTCAGATTGGCAAACCACGTAGAAAAATCCAGAAAACCATATTATCCTCTAGTGATTCAAGGAAACACATTAGGGGTTTTCGAATTAGTATGATTTTTAAGAACGAATAACTAGTTACATCTACCATTCAATGATAAGGCCATGGTGCCTTTTAAATTCTATATCTCTGTCGTTAAAATCACAAAGAAGTCATTTACTCGACAGGCTTCATGGAATTCCAGTTATTGGGGAATAAAAGGGGGCTTCTATGAAATTTCCATTCATCATATCACATATACACATAATAGTGCAAGCAAAGAATCTATGTATCTAAATAAAATTTTTTCTTCTTCTAGAAACTGGTAGAAGTTAACTAAGAGTATTGAAGAAAATGGTGCATAACCAGTATATATAACATATCTGCAAAATATCTATATATCTTCAAACGCCATGAATCTTCTCAAAGGTCTTTGCTCTTATCTTCAAATGCTATGAATCTTTGCAAAGGTCTCTGCTCTTATCCTCAGTTTCGAAGCGTTGCTTCACAGATTTTCGTAGAAAGCCGTTGCATTTTAATGCGAATAGATATTTCCTGACGAGATGCTCGGTTGTGGAGACTGCAGGTGACATGAACTCCACCAAGAAACCTCAGAGGCGTAGAAAGAAGAAAACCAGTCCGTCATTTAACGGAGGCGGAGTCCTAGAAGGCCCTAAAGGGACGGG
>APFE031457087.1:0-33629 GCA_000404065.3 Pinus taeda
TTCATGTAATAAACCCTCAATAACCCATATATTCATTTTTTATTCTAGATAGAAAATCAACAATTGTGTTCTGTTTTCCTGGCCTATCTAGAATGGTTTCGTTGAATTCTTGTAAAAGTAGGAGCCATCTAGTTATTCTTCCATTAGTGACTAGTTTATTCATTAAGTATCTAATGGAAAAATGTTCTGTGTGAACAAAGGTTTCATAGCCAGTTATATAATGTTTGAATTTGTTAATGGCATGAACTACAACTAAAAACTCCTTTTTGGTTACAATATAATTTAACTTTGCAGGAGTTAGATTTTTACTAGTATAATAAATTGCATAAGGAGTAAGATCTTTTTTTCCTAACATAGCCCCTAAGGTTGAATCTAAAGCATCTGTTGAGATATGGAAAGGCAATTTCCAGTTAAGTCCTTTTAAGATGGGTGCTTCAAAAATTCTCTTTTTCAAAGTTTCAAAGGCAACTTGACATTCGGAATCCCAACTAAATTCATAGTCTTTGGGAGTAGTTTAAAGAGTGGGGATGCAATTTTTGTGAAGTTTTCAATAAATCTTCTATAGTATCCAGTAAAACCGAGAAAACTTATAACATCCTTTTGACAATTTGGCACTGATAACTTAGAAATGGCTTCAACTTTAGATGAATCTACTTTGATTCCATCTCTTGAAATATGATGACCTAAAACAATTCCTTCGTTAAACATCATGAAGCATTTTTCATGGCTTAATGAGAGATTTGTTTCTTTACATCTTATTAAGACTTTTTCTAAATTTTCTAGTGCTTCATTGAAATAATCCCCATAGACTGTGAAATCATCCATGTACACTTCCACACAATCATGAATAAGGTCAGAGAAAATGTCGAGGACTTCTCTTTGGAATGTTGTTGGAGCATTACATAACCCAAAGGGAAGTACCCAATAAGCATAAGTTCCCCATGGACAAGTGAACATGGTTTTATCTTGATCTTCAGGGGCTACCCGAATCTAGTTATATCCACTAAACCCGTTCAAGAAGGAAAAATATTTTTTTCTGCTAATGTGTCTAAGACCTGGTCTATGAAAGGTTACGAAAAGTGGTCTTTTAATGTTGCTTTGTTTAATTCCCTATAATCGATTACTACTCTCCATTTTCCATTCTTCTTAGGAATGATTACTAGGGATGAAACCCACTGACTATCAGATATTGGATAGATGATATTTACATTTAATAGTTTCTGCAACTCTTCCTTAAAAATTTCTTTTAGGTTTCGGTTCATTCTCCATTGAGGTTTTCTAACTTATCTTGCATTTTGCTCAATGTAGATGTGATGTATACAAGTTTTAGGACCAATCCCTCTCATGTCAGTGTATTCATATGCAAAAGCAAAAGAATGCTTTTGTAAAATTCCGATCAATTGATTCTTTTGCATTTCTTCTAGGTTTTTAATTGACATTCAAAGTTTTTCCTTGAAATATTTCCATCGAGGAATTCCCAAATTTTTCCATGGAGAGCAATGATACTTGTTTAGATGAGAGATACTCATTTTGTTATGATCATAATGTGAGGAAGATTCATTATTTCCAGTAAATTTAAAAGTTGGACTTCCTCCTTTACTTGTTCAATAATGAAAATGGGTTGTATATCTTCTTCATCTTCTATCCATTCTTTATTTTCGGTATCCATTGTTGTTCTTACAAGGGGATATAATGTAAATTTCTTTGTATAATTTCCATCTGAGATAAAAATATCACCTGATCTACAACTGATGAAAGCATCAGTTGTAGCCAAGCAAGGCCTTCCTGGAATTAATGGATGTCCTCCTAAATTATTCTTGGGTGTTAAGACCATGAAATCAACAGGATATTCCCAAGAATATAAGGATACACAAACATCTTCCAACACACCATCTAGTTTATTAACAAACCTATCCGCTAATTGCAACAAGGTTGGTGTGTACTGAAGGTTAGGAAGCCTAAGTGTGTCCATAACTTGTTCGCTCATTATGTTTATGGATGCTCCTAGATCAATTAATGTGTTTGGTTATTTAGTTTCATTGATGTGATTTTTTACAATGTGGCTTCCTGGATCTAAATATTTTTTAATTTTCGTCTTCCCCATCATAATGTCTGCAATTTTTTCGACTAGCTGAATTCTTTTTATATCTTTTCTTCTTCTCCCTGATCTTTGTGTACGTAATTCCTTAATTGTTTTTTGCAAAAATTGGTTTTTCTTTTATGGCTTGTAATAAAGGAATCTTAATACAAATATTTCTTAATTCATCCATCATATTGTAATCAAGCAAGACAATTTGTTTCTCTACTCCTTCATCGATTTTCAACCTTTTTGGGAAAGGTGGTTTAATTGATATCGAGGGTTGTTATATGATAGGAGTATTTATTGGAATTTATTCTATTTGTTTATTTTCTTTTTGAGGGAGAGAATTCTCCCCTTCTTCTAATTGATTTTTTTGTTTTTGAAGATTGGATCTTGTTTCTTGAATGACAACATGAGGTTTTCTTGCTAATACTCTTCCAAACCTTAATTGGACATTGTTTAGGTATAGTGGAGTTATTACATAAGTTTGAGGATTTTTACCCTCCGTGTTGTACACTAGTTGTTGTGGTATTTTATTATTAGGATTTGGAAGTGGTTGAGTGGGTAGTTGATTTGATTTTTGTGGAAATGGTAGGGAAAGTTGTGGGTTTTGATTCTGAACTGGAACTTGTGGTAATTGATTATCTTGAGGAATTTGATTATATTGGGGTAAAAAATGTGGTGGAAGGTAAGATGGCAAGTATTGGTAATATTGAGCATAGGCTCCACAAGGATTTTTCCATCCTCGATTCCAAGGTTGTGACTGTGGCAGGGCCCAAGGCTGCTAAGCTAAATTCCAATTATTTTATGAAGACTGGGCAAATTTTTGTGGTCTAAATCCTTGTGATTGATTTGGTTGGGCATTTTGCCATGGTCTTTTGGCTATAAAGTAGAGAGGATCTACTGGTTCTAAGATTCCTTCATCATTGAATACAGCCTTAAGACCTGGTAAGAATGGAAATTCCTTCACATCATGCTTATCTGCACATATGGCATAGGTTTCTATGGCTTTTGAGGCTAAGGGACACTCTCTTAAAGCATGTTTCTTAGGACATTTGGGAGAGAAGATAGATAATGCAGCATTTTCAGAATTTTGCTTGTTTTGTAGTTTAAGGGTGTCTATTTGCTCACTTAGGCTCCCTAAGATATCTGTTTTGAAGGTGTTAAGCAAATCTCCTATTTCTTCCCTACTGACTGTCCCAACTACGGATTTGTTAATTCTTTACAAGAGAGGGTCTCTAGGAATCCTTCCAACTCGTGCTTTACCCCTTGAGATATGTACACATAAATCACAAATATTTGCAAATGGTAGTTGGGAATATCTCCTTTCCCAGTTAGGTTAAGTAGATCGATCCATTCATCTTTAATAGCTCTGAGTAAGAGAGCTTTTAAGGTTTCTTCATCTAAATTATCCTTTTTTTCTCTCTTAACATTATAAACAAATCTTTCTACCAAGTCTTCAAGATTTTCATCTTATTTTTGTGTCATTTTGAAGACTTTATATTTAAGGTTACTAGGCATACAATAATCTCTATATTTTCCTAGGAAAGTCTCTTTCATTTGTCCCCATGTTGTTATGGAATGCACTGCTAGACTCATGAACCATTTTAATAATGATTCTTTTAATGTGGCAGGGAACAATTTTAACTTTTGAGCATCATGCAGATAGTCATATGATCTACATAATACTTCAAATTCGAAGAGAAATGTCTCTGAATCTTCGTTTCTTTGTCCGTGGAAATTAGGAAGAATTGAGGGTGATATATTTTTCATTGTGAGGGTTGTATCTTCATTAAGAATAGGGAATCTAGAAGGATCTTGGTTTCCTTTGCTTCTACCCCCTCCTCTACCTCTACCTCTTCCTCTTCCTCTTCCTCCAATCCTATCTTCTTCGCCATGGACATTGTGTACTTCTCCTTCCCCGTCTTCAGCCATGATAAATTCTTTGGAACTAATATGGTGCTCTTCTAATCTTTTTGGTTCCTCTATCAACAGTTGCTCAAAATAAGTTTCCAATTCCTCTTCTTCACTAGGAACTTCTAATTTTTCTCCCGAAATTTGCTCACCAGTGGAGGATAGAAATATTACTCCTGTAGTTGGGGATATAGGATTTTCTTCAATTATAGCTTCAGTAGAAGAAATGGATGAAGTTTTGGATTGGATTTTTGATCTTAAGATTTCAGGAAGCCTTTGTCGACCTCTAAAAGGAATTCGGGTTTGAGTAGGTGGTGTGGATTCTCGAAGTCTAGGTGAAGTGAGTGGATTTGTGGGAATTAAACTTCTTCCTCTCCCTACAAATATACCTCTAGAGTCTCTATCCCTACGCATATCATGTTTCGATTTTTTTTTAAACTTCTATTCACACTCCCCCCACAACAATGCAAAACTGTTTGGTCAATTTAATGTCTTTAAATTGTCAATCATAAATTGTCAACCAGGGTGTGTAGACTGTTGAAGTACAAGTGCACAATATGTGCTAGAAGTTATTCGATATGTCGTTATGTATTTGTAAGGATCTAAACTTAAGATGAATATGGAGGTGGTGTTTGTTAATTATATTAGAGTTGCAATCCTTAGAGTTGTTAGCTAATTTCTTGGGAGTTATTCTCTATTTAATTAGTTTATGGATGATATGAGAGTGATCCTACTTGTATTAGATTGTTTTGAGATTTTTTCTCTTGAATATTTATGCTGCAGCTTCTAGTTCACTAAGTGCAAAAAGAATTCTATTCTATCAATTGTGAAGAAATATTGTCTGAACTCAATTGTTTAGGAGAAAACTCTCACACTTTTACTTGTTCAGTTTTCCTTCAAACAAGATATTTCAAACAACATTTATACTATGAAGTAAACACACTTGAACTATGCTATATAATAAGCAAATGAAGTAACCATGCTGTATTAGGTATAAAGCATTTCAAATGATAGGCTAAACTAGGTATGAAGCAGATGAAAGTACTTATGCAAATAATGATTCATTGGCGAATTCATTATGCTACATTTTCACACAAAATAGAGTATTCAAGGAATGAAAAGAAATCAAATTGCAATTTATTAAGACCTGTCACTTTTTGTAGGGGCCCTCCATAGATCAGTTCACAATATTCAATCAACACAATGCATACACAAAACCAATTCTATTGTTGGCAAACAAATTCACAAACTGTTTCAAAATTACATCATTCAGTTCGCACCAACACGCAATGCGGCCATAAGTTTTATAACATTTATCTGGCATAACAACATGAGTAATTTAAGCCTAATATCTTTATCTTAGCTAAACTATATGACTAAATCTTTGATTTGATATTCCGAAAGCAAATCGATAAGATTTCAATTGAACACATATTTCGTTTTGGCAACAATTTTGTGGTTGAGTTGGGGTTTGACCGTGATCTCCTACACTTATCTTAACGAAGAATTTCAAGGGGATAGGAAGGGATCCATGAGGAAACCATTCCCTATCCATCCGCATCTTTCACTGCTGACCTAGAGCTTCTGAACCTTGCAAACAATGGAGACAGCTACATAAATCTGGATTAACTGTGGAAACTGACCAATTCGGTAGCCAATTGCATTCTTTAACAAAACAATAGGGTATAAAGTCAAACATGAATAAGAAAAAATATTATTGCATACCTTCATTGAAACCTGGTGGATATGGCTTTATTTAGGTGGTAAATATATAAGAAAAGAGAGGAATATTAGGCAAAAAGGGATGTCATGGTAAGACAATCTTCAGACTCTACACTCACTATTAAAGATAACTTTACCATTCTTGTCATTGATGAATTGTTGGATGAAATACAGGGAGAAATTTACTTCATGAAGCTAGATCATCATTTAGGATACCATCAAATTAGAATGAAGACATAAGACATTTTGAAAAAAACATTTAGAACTCATGAAAGTCATTATGAATTTTTGGTCATGCATTTTGGCCTTACTGATGCACCTTCCACATTTCAAGGTTTGATGAATTCCATTTTCAAACCCTTCCTTGGAAAATTTGTGTTAGTATTTTTTTGATGATATACTAATCTGTAGCAAGTCTTGGAAATATCATGTTCAACATGTTGACATGGTGCTCAAACTATTGGAGGAGAAACAATTGTATGCAAAATCCTCCAAATGTTTCTTTGGAGTATATGAAGTGGAATATTTGGGTCTTATTGTATCCCATGAGGGTGCTAAGGTAGACCCTAACAAAAGTAAAGTCATCAAGGAATGGAAAATACTCACACCTTAAGGAATATTCAAGTATTTCTCAAGTTGACAGGGTATTATCAAAAATTTGTTAAGAATTATGGGAAGATAACAGCACCTATAACAACATTATTGAAGAAATATGTAGTTGTTTGGAATCCAAAAGTAAATAAGGCCTTTGAACATATTGAAGAAACAATGTGTCAATCTCTAGTATTAGCTGCACTAGACTTGACAAAAACTTTTATTATGGAATTCAACACTTCAGGAAATGGCATTGGTGTTGATTTAATGTAAGAAGGAAGACTTGTTGCTTTTGAAAGTCATCCAATTAAGCAAAAGGATTTACATAAGCCTATTTACGAGAAGGAAATTTTGGCAATACTACATGCATTAAAGAAATGGCACCTTTACCTAATGGGAAGACACTTCAAGGTAAAACCAAATCATGATAGTATTAAATAATTGTTGGAACAAATATTATCTTTTGAAGAGCAGCAAAAATGGCTCACAAAGATATTGAGTTATGAATTTGAAATCATATACTAAAAAGGGAAGAAAAATGTTGTTGCAAATGCACTCTTTAGAAGGGATGAGGTTGTGGAAGCATTTCTCCGTGCCATTTCGATTATCCAACCTGATTGGACAACTAAAGTAATAGATGAATGGAAGAGTGATGAAGATTTATGGACACTCAATAAAAAATTGTAGAAATATACAAATGCATATGATTCATTTATTTGGAAAAATGATTCATTGCGGTACAAAGATCATGTATATCTGTGTAAGAACTCCCAACTTAAACAAAAGGTTATTTTGGAAATGCACACCTCTCCTATAGGAGGGCACTCAATATTTTTAAAAACTTACCATAGGGTCAAGAAGGAATTTTTTTGGGATGGACTTAAATCTGATATTCAAAATTTTGTGGCAGAATGTTTGGTTTTCCAAAAAAATATAGTTCAGACAATTGAGATCTCAAGTCTTTTACAACCATTAGCCATTCCATGTCAATGCCTTGAAGAGGTCCCAATGGATTTTATCATAGTTTTACCGAAGTATCAAGGAAAGAGTGTCATCATGGTAGTATTTTATAGAAGTACCAAGTATGCACACTTTTGTGCACTATTTCATCCTTTCAAATCTAGCACAATTGCCACTGCATTTATGGAAACAATTCAAAAGCTACATGGAAACCCAAGGATTATTATAAGAGATATAGATTCTATTTTCACTAGAAATTTTTGGACAAAATTATTTGCTTGTTTTGGTACTCAAATAGCTCATAGCTCATCTTATCATCCTCAATCTGATGTGAAAATTGAGAGAGTGAACACATGTTCGGATGAATATCTTCATTCCTTTGTATATGATAAACACACATAATAGATCAAGTGGTTACCCCTGGAAAAATGGTGGTATAACACTTCCTTCCATACCACAACAAAAATGACCCCATTTATGGTGATTTATGGATATCATACATTGTCCATCACATCGAATTTAAGAGACAATTCTAAGGTTCAAGCAGTTGAAGATCACATCGAACATCAACAATAAGCTCTCCAAATCTTAAATGATAACCTAAATATGACGTATAATCAAATGAGAAAACTTACATATCAACATTACCACGAAATAAGTTTGCTGTGGGTGATTAGTTATTTTGATGACTACTACCATACAAACAAATGTCCCTCAAAGAGGCTAAGAAGGATAATAAACTATCACCCAAGTACTATGGCCCTTACAAGGTGTTGCAAAAGATTGGTACTATGGCGTACAAATTGGAGCTTCCTGCATCTTCATGAGTACACTTAGTCTTCCATGTTTCATGCTTAAATAAGATTATAAATGAAAAGATTCCAATTCAAACTATATTTCCAAAATTTTACGAGGAAGGAAAAATCATATTGGAGCCTGGTGTAATCACAAAAAGAAGAATCTGGCAACTTCAGAACAGATCAATTTCAAAGTATCTCATTAAATGGAAGAACTTACCTATTGAAGACTCCACGTGGGAGGATGCTTATTTTATTTAGAAGCATCCAAAACTACTCAAGCATTGAGGATGTCATTTTTTGAAGGAGAGGGGCATGTTATGTCCCTATAATACTAGTGTAGCCCCCATATTGTTATTGTTGTGCCCCATAGAAGGCCACTATTGTTATTGTTGTGCCCTTACATTATCATTTTTAAGTAGGCCTTATTTATAATTGACCCCTTTGACTACTATATATGCTAGGGAGGTCTTTTCAATTGAATCATCTAAGAATTACTCATTTATGTGATGCAAAAGGAGGTTTTCCCCTCGAAGAGGCTTATTTTCAAGTCACTGATCTATCTTTTCTCATGTTTTTTATATGGTTACATAATAACCCTTTCCTTTCAACTGTATCTTCTAATTTCTTAATAGAATCCAATAGCACTTGAGAAGCATCCAAAAGCCTATCGAGCACCATGCTTGCATTGTCGTTCTTCAAAGAAGAATGATTATATTCCATCTTTGAGAAAGGACCCAATGCCAAACTCTTTAACACTATGTTGGAAGCTCTTCCTTCTTTAGGGCCCAAATGAAATGTTTGAATAAGTTGGTAGGCCAAGAGGTTCAATATATAACTAGAACTGAGACTTTTCCACAAGTCAGGATGCAACACAAATTCTAGAGTCATCTCCAAAACTTGACTCTTGGACAAAAAATCGGCACTAGAGAGATATCTTAGGACAATTGATTTAACTCCATATCCCTACACAATAGACTAATCATTGTGGTGGAGGAGATACATAATAGATCCCACCAAGAGTAGAATAAATAGACAAGACATTAATATAGGAAGACAAATGAGGATATTTGCTACTTGTTGACTACATTAAGACACTAAGGATATTCCACGCATAATTGTGTCCAAAAAAGGAGGGGTCACCAGAAAATGAGGCCCTTCCAATTCTGGAGGGCGTATAGTGTTGACCACTTCCCATATGAATGTAATTGATCTATAATTTTCTAAATAATTGAGATATGATTGCACCCAGGCATGCCAAAAATACTTGGTGAGTGGAGTATGATGAGGGGATCCACTCCCTAATTAGCCTGAAAATAAGGGGGGTATGTTAAGACTCTGATAAGTATTCATTATTATTTTATTATTTGTCGTTAGGTTGAACTAGTGGTAGGTTACATCATATCAGTTTATCTCCTATTTATAATAAAGAAGACTAGTTTGTATAGGCATCATTGATTATCTTGTGTATTGGATTCATTGTAGAAATAGGTTTTCATATCAAAGTGAATTATTATTTATTTATTTTTTATATATTCAACACATTTTTTCATAACAAGAGCTATATAATAGATCCTAGTATCCTTCATTGAATTTTATAGGCTAGTTTCTTTTATCATGCCAAATTTTCCTTTGCAATTGAAGCACTTAAGTGAAGAGGGATTGCATTCTATACTCATCTAAGAAATTTAACTACTATAATATTTCTTATGATGTTGAAGATAGACCCATATTGAGTTGGAAATATATCCTTAAAGTGGAAAGTTGAAATTTAATGGGTAGTATGGCCTTCTTATTATAGACTAACTCATAAGGTGTTAACCCTGTGGTATTCTTCCATGTGTTGTTGTATACTCATATTATTTCTATCAACTTGCTTTCTCAATATTTCTTTCTCATGTTGACTATTTTTGTAAGAATATTATCCAACTCCCTATTAGTCACCTCTACTTTGCCATTTTCATATGGTTAATAAGGGATGGATTTTCTATGGTGAAGGTGGTGTTGTTGCATGTTCTTTTCAATGAAGTGTGAGGTGAACTAAGTTCCTTGTTCAATGACTATTTCCCTTGGAAATCCAAACTTGTAGAAGGTATTCTCTAAAAACTTGGTCAATTTCTATTCTATATCCACTTTCATTGATTTTACCTTAGACCCTTGTTATAGCTTATAAACGACACCCCAAAATAATGGGAATATTCAAAATTTTCTTTGTTTTCTGTTTAAATGCTTTAGAATCTTTTTCTTTTTTTTATTTTACTGGGTTTGTACATATTTTACTTTATTTTGTTTGGTTAATTTGTAGTTTTTTTTATAAGTTGTTAGTATTTTATTTTCAATGGTGTTCTTTTGAAATCATTTTCCTTTTCTTTGATAAAATTTGATTTCTCATTTTCTTCGCAAAATGCCTAAAATCTAGAAGGAAAAGTATTTATGGAGTATCCATATCAAGCACTAATAGTCGTAACATGAATTAGATGGATATTTGGATTGCAATATCATACATTTGTAAATAGATGGAGCATATATTGATTTTATCTAAATTCATTAGATGGTAGGATTCCTGATATCTATATTCATATTTTCTTTCCTTAAGTTTTTATGATTTTTTATTTGACATTAGGAAGTCTATGATTTGAATTATTTTAGGGATTGTTGTGTGTTATCCCACATGGAATTTTTAAGAGAATTTACGTTGACGTGGAAGACATTGTGTAATGGTGATGTATTCTTCTAATATAAAAAAAATTCATATATATATCTATAGAAAACCTATTTGAATATATATTTTGAAATTTTATGGACAATTAGCATTGCCTAGATGGCCAATGGCAGCAAGTGTGCTGGCATTGATGTCAACCAAATGATCATTGATGTTAGTGGAAGAAAATGTGTTGGAATTGATGTTAACTAGGGAAACATTGATGTCCTTAGGGTGTTTAGCTCAGGGGAAGTCCTATGGTTTCTGTAGTCTTAGGTAGAGAATGATCATAGTAGCAGGATATGAAAAGAAGCTATAAAGTCTTATAACTATTATGGTTAGGGATTCATATGATTTGGAGGAGATTCTGCCTCAAGAGATTAGCTCAGATGCTCCTAAAAGTGGCATAGATGGATAGTTCTCAAAAAGAAATTTCCAATGGTATATTGAAGTCCTCAAATGGCCTCCTGGATCAAAAGTTATTGCCAGTCAAATCTCAAGTGTCCCAAAGTCAAAGTGTCAGAGTCAAATGTGGCTTAGGGTAAAAGTGGTGACCAAGATTGGTTAGCAGAAAAAGTTAGCAGAGCGAATAAATGTTGAACCAAAAAAATATGGCCATACAATGTAGTCCTAGTAGTATATTTTACTGGTCCAACGACGAACCCACTATGTAGCTCATACTAATGGAAGGTTTTCTGGAAGGTTCAAAGTGCATGCATTTGTGAGTGGCAGGGATATTCTCATCCTGATAGGTGTACCATGGAATTTTTAAGGGGATGTGAAGGTGAAGGTTTGGGATGGAAGGGTCAGGTGAACATGGACTTGGCAACAATGGGGATATTTTTGATTGGTCAATGGTGGATCCCTCTTTACATATAGGCTTGAAATAACTACCTCGAAGGTTTTATTAAGCACACAAATATGAAGGCTAAGATTGTTTGTGCGGAAGAGAGGATTGAGAGGTGCTATGTGCCTAATCAAAGAGGGTCGAAAAAAGTTAGTTGTTGTAGATTGGATAGAGAGTGCAAAGAGGGATGAGTATGAGTGAAGGTTGTTGAAAACAACAAAGGGTTAGATGTAGAAGAGAAAAAAGGGCCAAGTTGTTAAACACAAAGATAAAATCAGGGCCAAGTGGGTGCCATAACAAAGTGTAATGATTTCATTATTGAGTGCGGGTTGGAGCCTACAAACTAGGGAGTTGATGCTTCCATCGTAGTGGATTTATGAGTATAACTTTAGGATTTTTGCCTCCTGCAAGTTGGTACTTTCATAAATCCAAGAAGTTGTAAGTTGGTGCTTTAAATGAATACAAGAAGTCGGTGCTTCAATTGGAACTTTCGGTATGTAGATCAGGTGTCTATAAAAGAAGGGAGTTGGTGCTTCCTACTAGTGGGTGCTAGTAAACAATCAAAGGGAGTTGGTGCTTCCTGTGGGTGGTGGATCCTAAAAAAATTGATGTAATATAGTAGAAGCTCTTATTCACATCACAATAATAAAAAATCTTTGGTGATTTTTCTCGTGGAAGGGTTTCCACGTTAAACCTCGATGTCATATGTGCTTGCTACTCATGGTGTATTTGTTTATGTGTTAATTCTATATTGTTTCCATATGATATGTCGTTGATGAGGTAAATGATTAGTTTCCAAGTATGAATGTTGAATATAAATTGGAATAAAATTTAAATTAGCTTTAACATTGATTCACCCCCCCAGTATTAAACATTGTTTCCAACAATTGATATCAGGGCCTAGTTCCTTTAGCAACAACTTAACCTCTTGAAGGTAGATCAAAGGGAAACAATGGCTAATAAAATTTTGCTATCACCAGAGGGAGTTCCGTATTTGAATGAATCAGATTATGTAGAAAAACCTATAGATTCACAAGCTCATGTAATCTACTAAAACAAGAAACAAGAATCTACTTCTACTCTTTACAGTGGAAGCCCATAAACATCGATTAAATAATAATGAATAGAGGAAGAGAATCAAAGGCACATAACACAATAAATATCTAGGGAAAGCCACCACTCAAAACCCCAATATTTGTATTGTATTAATCCAAAAAATCAAGATGAAATTACAATGCTTGTTCTCTCAAGAATAATCCTAGCACTCAGAAAATTCAATCTCCAACTCATACGCAAGCTCAAGGCCAAAGCTTAGCCAATTCACAAGCTCTCAAAGTCTCTATTCCAATGTGTAATTCCTATGAATGATAGCTTGTATTTAAAGGGAAATAAAACCTCTAGAAATAGTGCAATCCGTTAAGGATCAGTTCCTAATTGCATGCACTGCCAGTGCAACTTAGAAAAATAAAAAACAAATAGTACACTGTCCCTGCACTCTAGTCTCAACTAGGTCTTTCTCAGAATCAACATGCATGAGTTTCTGATGGTGGAATATTAAGTTAACTAGAATAGCACTAATTAGGTCACTAATGTCCTAGCTGATTGTTTACTCACTATTAGTTCCTAAAACTGATTGGAACTAATTTAATTGGACTTAACTCAATAAACTGAGTTAACTAATTACAACTAATTCATAACTCATCCTTAACTCCTATAAGTTAGGGAGAACATATACACGTCTTCTAAAAGACTTCCAATCGAATTTCCTAAATTAATTAATTTAATTAAACTTAATTAATTATTTGCATGTTGCATTGAGAAAGGAATTCTAATTTAATTCACAGTTTAATTCAAGGACAAACTAAACTGGAATTTCTTGTTGCCATTTCTCAACACTTCCTCTCAATAAGAAAGGGATTATCCACTACCTCAATCATGTCTCTATGAAACTCGAATTTACATATTGGCGAAGCCTTTCTCAAGATGCCAACGTCTTTCTCCTCTGTGGGAATGTAATCTAGCAACATGATCCACCTCAATACACAATCTATGAGATGATGATATCAGATATCTATATACTTTGACCGATAATGAAAAACTGGATTTTCGGAGAGTTTGATACAACTCCGATTATCACAATAAATCACTGTCAGATCCATCTACTGACCAAACAACCAACCAGGATCTTCCTCATCCAGATAGCCTCACATGCTTCTTGACTTGCAACCATGTACTTTGCCTCTGCCGAATTGATTGCAACCAATCTTTGTTTCCTGTTATACCAAGAAACTATAGCTGACCCTATACTAAAGATCCCTCCTGATGTCCTCTTCCTGTCAGATGGACTCCCCACCCAATCTGGATCAGTGAAACCTTGAAGCTTCACTCCCTATGTCTGTCTGTACCACAACCTAATCTGAGTAGTGCCTCTGAGGTATCTCAATACATGCTTTGTTTCCTTCCAATATAGCTTGGTAGGCCTAACCATCGCTTGACTAAGCTAGTTAACTGCACAACACATATCTGTTTGTGTGTTCACCAAATACATGAGTGAACCCACAAGCTGCCTATAAACAATAGCTTCCACTAGTTCTCCTGAAGCAACATCCTCCTTCCTCCAGTTACCAGCTAGAGGAGTCTCCATGGGTTTACTGCTCTCCATGCAGAATCTCCTAACTATCTCATTGACATACTTTCCTTGAGAAACAAGCAACTCCCCATCTCCCTGTCATACCTCCATGCCAAGACAATAATGCATGAGCCCCATGTCCTTTATCTGAAGCTCTCTTGTAAGGTCCTCATTGTAAGATTTGATGAGCTTCTCATCACTTGTTAGTATGAGATCATCTACATAAAGGACAATGATCAAAATCTTACCTTCCACCACTATGTGATACAGGTTCACATCTGCTTCACTCTTTGTTAATCCCAACCCAGTGAAGTAGCTATCTATCCTGGTGTACCAAGCATGGTGTGCTTGCTTTAGCCCAAACAATGCTCTCTTGAGTTGGTGCACATGTGACACACTATCCAAGGTTTCAAAACCTTCGAGCTTCTCTATGTACCCCTCGTCCTCAATCATGCCATTAAGGAAGGTTGTCTTCACATCCATCTGATGGATACTCCAACCCATCTATGCAGATAGTGCCAAAATAGATTGGATAGATGAGTACCTTGCAACAGGAGAAAAGGTCTCATCATATTCAATCCCCTATACCTATGAAAAGCCATGAGCCAGAAATCTGACCTTATGCTTCTCAACACTGCCATTTGCATCTTGCTTTACCTTGTAAATCCAATGGGATCTCACAGCTGACTTGTCGTCTGGTCTCAGGACCAAATCCCAAACACTGTTTCGAACTATGGAGTCATACTCCTCCACCATCACATCAACCCAAATTGGCTGTTACATTGCTTCCTGAAAGGAAGATGGCTCTATCACAACACATTAACCCATAAGTGCTATGTATCCTTGTACCTCTCTAGTGGCCTCCTCTATCTGCACTAAGAAGAGGGTGCTCTCACATTCTCCCATGCATCATCCAACTATCTGTCAACCTCTCCAGTGTTCTTTCTTCCCTCTCTGGAAGACTCTGCCTGAGTGGATGTCTCCATTCCTAGAACCTCTACATGTGGATGTTCCACATCAATCTGAGGCTCCTCAACCTTAGGAACTAAAAGTTCCTCCTTTGCATGTAGCTCAAGCTCCCTCTCAAGGTATACTCGCATGGCCTTCTCCTCATCAAACTTGACATCCCTGCGAACCACTGTCATTTGACTGGTTTTCATGTACACCTGATAGTTGTGGGGAGTATTAGTGTACCCAACAAAGATCCCCAACTTTGATGTTGGATCAGGCTTCTTCCATGCATCTTTGGTCACATGGAAATAAACCGATGACCCAAAAATCCTGAACTGACCAACATATGGCCTTTTACCAGCATAAGTTTCCTCTAATGTTTTACTCTCAAATATCCAATGTGGACTACAGTTCTGAAGATAAACCATTGTGTTGCATGCCTTAGCCCACAAGTGTAGTGGTAGGTCCTGATCATGCAACATTGTCCTTGCTACCCCTACTATGCTCATGTTCTTCCTCTCAGTAACCCCATTCTGTTGAGGGTTATGAGGTGCCGTCTACTCTCATTTAATCCCTTCCACTACACGGAAGTTCTTAAACTCATTGGAGACATATTCTGCACCATTATCACTCCATAGAGATTTAACCTTTGTGCCTGACTCTTTCTTGACCAATGCTTTGAATTGAAAAAACTTTGTGAATATATGATACCTACTCTGCATGAAAATATCCAACATTTATGAGAATAGTCATATACAAATATAACATAATACCTGTGTTTAGCAGTGGATACTGTCGAGAATGGTCCACACACATCTGAATTGACTCTCTCCATAATAGAATCTGTTCAATTGTCTCTATCTCCAAAGGATGACTTGGTGTATTTTCCCAAAGTACAACCCTTGCATGTATCAACTTGCTCAAGCGTACCTTTTGGAAGACCAATAGAGATTTGCTGCAGTATCTTCAAAGCCCCATGATACAAGTGGCCCAATCGCCTATGCCACAACTCACTGACGTCTCAGCTCAACATCTTTTCCACTTTTGAACTCAAAGAAACACAATCCTCTACCTCTATCTTATAGAGATTCTGAATTCGAATCCCTATCTTCTTTACTTGACTCATGGCTATGTGTCAAAGGAATGCCTTTCCTTTCGAAAAGATCACATCATAGCCTCTATCCTCAAGCATGGCAATGGATACCAAGGTGTTTGTTAGTTTGGGTACACGCATAACATTCTTCAAGGTGAGTGGAGCTGCATGCTCCCTCTGAAAAGTAATAGTGCCCACACCAGAAACACTATACTTACTGTCATCACCCATCTCAATATGCATCTTGAGATCTTTCTCCTCCAATTCACTGAATAACTCCTTATTGCCATTCATGTGGAAAGAAGCTCCACTGTCTAAGTACCAAACACTTCCCATCATTAAAGACACTATGCATGCGATGAGGGAAAAGTCCAATTTGAATTGGGAGGTCAAAGCCTGACCCATTGCTCCTCTTGAGGAATTCTCCTTGGACTTCTTCAATGGAAAATTTGTAGCAAAGTGACCCATCTTGTGACAATGAAAGCATTTAACTTTTTTCATGTCATTCTTCTTACCTTCATGATAAGAATCTGATTTGGAATAAGAAATTTTATCTTTCCCCTTCCTTTCCTTAATCACTAAGGCACAATTCTCTTCATCATCAGTATTTGATGAAGAGCCATCCCTAGTTTTCCTCTTACCTCATTCTGCATCAAATCCGACCATAGTTGTTCCAAATCTCGCAGCTTTTCCCGACCGTTGACAGAGTCCTAATAACTATGCCAACTCTTTGGGAGTCCAAGAAGAGCAAGGCTCATCATATCCTCCTTGGAAACTATGAGTCCAACACGTCCAAGTTCATCCCAACATTGAGTGAACTTCGTCAAGTACTTTGGAATCTTCTCGCCTTTCTCCATCTTGATTTTATGAAGTTTATCCTTCAATGCCAACTTCCTTTGATCACTACTATTATGATACAAGTCCATTAATGTTTTCCACATATCATGCAGAGTTTCCTTGCCATGGAGACTTGAGACAGTGTGGTCTCGAACTTCCTCAAGGATTATTTGCCTTTCCTTCACCACACACTTCTTCCATTCGGCCAACTTTTGTGCATCTGTAGCTGCTGGCTTGGGGAATTCTTGATCAATGAATTCCTTCAAGGCATTACCTTCTAGAACAACCTCCATCTTGTCCCTCTAGGCTATCAAATTCGATCTTCTTTCCAAGGCATACTCAAGCCTCAACCCATGGAATGCCATTTGCCACTCTTGAAGTATGTATGCAAATTTGACTTTCACCTATAACCCAAAAAATCAAAACTTTGAAATCTCCTCTAGAGAGCTGATTTTAAATCAATGATATCTCCCTCATCCAAACTCTAATTCGACCGACTTTATTTTTGGAATTTGGGTATCCTTTCCCAAGGGATCTAAATCTGCAATTTATTTTTGAAAATATTGCATAAGAATTATCGTAACTTCTCTGCAAATGCTCGGCCCGAAAAAACAATCTTGCTCTGATACCATGTAGAAAAACCTATAGATTCACAAGCTCATGTAATCTACTAAAACAAGAGACAAGAATATACTTCTACTCTTTACAACAGAAACCCATACACATCGAGAAAACAATAATCAATAGAGGAAGAGAATCAAAGGCACATAACACAATAAAAATATGGGGAAAGCCACAACTCAAAACCCCACTATCTATATTGTATTAATCCAGAAAATCAAGATGAAATTACAATGCTTGTTCTCTCAAGAACAATCCCAACACGCAGCAAATTCAATCTCCAACTCACAAGCAAGCTCAATGCCAAAGCTTAGCCAATTCACAAGCTCTCCAAGTCTCTATTCCAATGTGTAATTCCTATGAATGATAGCTTGTATTTAAAGGGAAATAAAACCTATAAAAATAGTGCAATCCCTCAAGGATCAGTTCTTGATTGCATGCACTATCAGTGCAACTCAGAAAAATCTAAAACAGATAGTACATTGTGCCTGCACTCTAGTCTCAACTGGGTCCCTCTGAGAATAAACATGCATGAGTTTTTGATGGTGGAATCTTCAATTAACTAGAGTGGCACTAATTAGGTCACTAGTGTCCCAACTGACTGTTTACTCACTATTAGTTCCTGAAACTAATTGGAACTAATTTAACTGGACTTAACTCAATAAACTGTTTTAACCAATTAGAACTTGTTCATAACTCGTCCTTAACTCCTATAAGTTAGGGAAAACATATACATGTCTTCTAAAAGACTTCCAATTTGAATTTCCTAAATTAAGTAATTATTTTCAAATTGCTATGAGAAAAGAATTCTATTTTAATTCACAGTTTAATTCGCGGACAAACTAAACTGGAATTTCTTGTTGCCATTTCTCAATAGATTATGAGCTCTAGAGTATTAGAATGGGAGCATGTTTAATGGTCATTAATGAATATTTTTGGTTATTTATAGAATACAGAGAGAAGAACGAGTTTAATACAAAACCCAATAGGATTATAATGAAAAGACTATCAAAATCAGATGTTGATAAAGTAAGACATTACAAGAAAATAAAGGAAATGTTGGACAAATTACAATATCTGTATGGAGGAGAGTGTCATGAGGCTCTTGAGAAGGATGATGAACCCTGTTTCTCAAGCAGTAATACTGAACTAGAAAATGTTGTTACTGATGGAGAGAAGAAAAGAAGGAGAGATGAAAGATGCTCAAAAGGACAAATATATTTATTCAAAGGTGCAAGCTACTACTCATTACTCTCAAGATGTTGATGAAGAATTAGAAGAAAGGCCAAGCTACTTAGGAGGTATGTTATTTCTCTATGATAAATGTAAAGATATACTCTATTTAGCCACTAGATGTACATATTCATTTTCTGAAGATAAATATAGTCATACATCTATTTGTTGTGAGGAGAGATCTACTTTAGTAGCAATAGAAAATGAGGGATCCTTTGAAGATGAAGAGCGTATATCCATTGTAGAGAATAAGGGTATCCCTGGTAGTGATGAAGATGGAATACTTCTCATATCTGTGGAATATTCCATGGAAACAAAGAGGAATTTAGAATCTCTATGGTGGCTTAGCTAGCCTTACTGATAACAAAGAAAAGGATCTAGATGAAAGGATCTATTTTAGGAGGAAGTTGATCTCTACTCTAAAAGAGATCAAGGAGCTATCAGAATAAATCTCAAGAAAAAGGAGCAGTTTCATGAGTATAAGCTTGAGAATGACAAGTTGAGAAAAACAATTGTAGATTTAAATGATTAACAATAAGAGGCTAGTAGATTGAATGAGATGCTAACCATTTAACTAAATGATAGAGAATCCTTTTGTGAAAGAGTACAACCTGAAGTAGTATCATTGTGACACGACCTAGAAAATAAAAATAAAGAGTTTCTCAATGTCAAAAGCTTTAGAGGGGATCTGAGATCTTAGATGACTTCCTCATTAGGCGAAGATCCCCTCTCATCAAGGCTAGTTTGGAACCAAGTTCCAAGAAGGTAGCTGAAGGTCCAAACAATAGTAGAGGAAAAGGGATCATTGAACAACAACAAGAAAAGAAGAAAAAGTATCAACAAGAAGGAGAGAAACATTATAACAAGAAACAATAGAGGAAGGAGGAACATAGAATTGCAAATGGAAGCAATTCAACCAACCATGGAAGGCATATGCAGAACTAGCGAAATAACTTTCTCCCTCAAGGATAACACCTTCAAAGAAAAGGTATCTTTAGTCCTCAAAATCCATTTTATGCGTATTGCTTTTCTTGTAATAATTTTGGACATAAAAAGATAAATTGCATATGATGAAAGAAAACAATATGTCAGGTAGCAACAACCCAAAAAAACACAAATTTCCTAGTTGAACGCATGTTGGCCACAAGAGAAGGTTTGGCAGGAATGTTGCCAAGTATAAAAATCCTTTTGCTCCACTCCAAAGCCATGTTGAATGCTACAATTGTGGCAATTTTGGGGATAAGGAAATAAGCTGTGAATATAAGTTTGTTTTTAGTGCTTTGTGTGAAGGCAACATGCTAAAAAGAGGAAAACATATTCAAAATAAAAACAAGAAGAATGATCCTCTTACCCTTGTGGTAGACCCCTCTATGAGGATTGGGTACAATAAGCACATGCTTTAGTTAAGAACAGGGAGAAGTAGCCCAATTAATCCTTCTTTGAAGACAAAGAGGAAAAGCAATGAAAATAAGGTCTGGGTGAAGAAAGCAGAATTCAAGGAAAAGTACATTTCAGGCCGACGTAGCCAAGATGAGATCCAAAAGCATCTGGAAAAAAATGTTGTTATTAGGAATCAACCAATGTAAGTATGGAAGAAAAAGGAGGACATTCTGCTTAGGGGGAGTAGATCTTCTGTTTGTCTTCATTGAAGGTATGATTGAGTCCCCTTGTTGATTACAATGATGAATTTGTTTATTTCAAATGTATCATCATTGCAAGAGAACAGACAATGTAGTCAATTTTGTTTCAAGGGGAGTTCACAAGACTTTATGGTATGAGAAAAGGATGAGTTGCAACATAAGTGTGGAATGACAAGAGGCCCATATTTAAGTTAGGTCTAGAGGATTAGCACCATGCGAAAGAAAGAAGACAAATGTGGGAGATCAAAGAGCATTGGATCAGGGGGAGTTGATTTAGTAACAATAGTAGGCAACAATTTTTAGCCTTAGGAAGAGAGATTGTTAAGTAAATGAAAGGTTTGCATCTTGGGTGAAATACCCTTTTTTCATTTAAGATTGTGAATTTGATTATACCTATAAATATCATGTCACTTAGATTTCAATTGGGATCACATTTCAGTTGGTAGTCCTTGATTCTTGTGGAGCAACCTCTTCTAGAAAATGGAGATTTCTTATTGAGGAGTCTTGGAATTTTTCTTGGTACAATATCTGACTTGTATCAATTTCTTGGTGCAATTGGTATCATTAAGCAACACTCTCTATTTATATAAGGTTGATCTCACGGGGAGAATATTTTAGCATGGTTAAGTGAAGTGAGCATTATCACATTTTAGTCTATAATTTTTAAATCGCTGACAATGGGATTGCCAACGATAATTTGTAACAAATAGGGTTAAAGCACTGACAATAGGAGTGCCAATGTTATTGTTCCTTTGAAAATTTTAAAAATGTGCTAACATTCAGGACATCAACGCAAAAAGGAGAAATTCATTTTTTTTTGTCTTATATCCAAATTGCGTAGACAAAGCACATGTCAGTAGATGAGAAATCATTATCAAACAAGTGTTGATGAGTCAGATGGTGAGGACAGATGATCCACTGTTGAATTCCGTCACTAAGAGGTTATGTGGCTTAAAAGATCATGATTGCATGTAATAATTTTTAAATCAATTGTCACTTCATTATAATTATGCATTGTTTGACACGTCCTAGAGTAATTTACCTCATATGGAAGGACCCATATAACCCATGATTGAGTTGTTAAATTTCCTATGCTAAGGGAGGGCGGGTTGTTAAATTCTCCCTGGAAACCAACGACTGAATCACAATCTCATTTCTTGTGCTTTTTCTTGGCGGTGATAAGCATGAAAAGGAGTGAAAAACTGAATAGGAGTGAGCTTAAGGCACCCAACCTGCTGAATGTTTATCCACAAATTTAGTTGTGGTTTCGGGAAGCAAGATGGGAGAAATTTTTCAATCATTGTGCAAGTTACCATGATGAAGTTGCTAGAGTGTTTACTGAAGGTTTTGATGGTCAGTAGTTGACTACTGGGAGAATTACATTTTAGGTCATAGAGGAGCTAATTGCTGAAGTCACAGGTTTTCTTGTAGATGGAGAAAGAGTTTTCAGGAGACATATTTTGGCTAGCATTGATGTACCATTTTTTTGAAATATGAATTGAAGGAGATGAATTGGCTTTCAGGGGTTCAAAGGTCTTGGTTAAAGGATGAGTGGCACTATCTCCTATGGATTATTCAGTCATAGTTTACCTGTGAAGGATGCTATATTCATGTCAATATTTATCCTTGCCAGTTTTTGTCTCATATAGCAAGTCAATTGAGAATCAATAATCCCTATTTTCTGTTGGAAAACCTAAAACATATGTCTTTTAGAGTCAGAGCAAGAAAAAATGCATCCTCCCACTTTATATATCATAAGGGTCTGATAAAATTAATAATTGAAATCTAGTTAAGAAGAGTTGGGAGTACCTAGGAACACTTTTTGTTTTGGGGAGGGTTTGAACTTCAACCTGCAAAATCAAAAAGGGATAGGAAGAATGGTAGTAAAAAGAAAGTTAAATAACCACAAAAACCTGAACATGGGACCTCATCTTACAGGTCCTCATCTGTACAGACAAGGAGCTAGAAAAAGGTGGAAAAAATACTCCCTTTGGTTCTATTGTGTTGTACAACAACCCCCCATTTCATAAAATTGTTATACAAAATCATAATATGAAATGGGTCCCTTTTAAATTTAAACTTAGTGAGATGTGTAAATAAATTGGTATTAACCCATCATAAGAAAACCTTATTAAAATGCCTAAGGTAAATGAATCATTTTAAAAGCCTTTTTGAATAGAAATAAAAGTGTGACTTTTAAAAATTTATAAAACTCTTTGTTATTGCAATAAAGTAATCGGAAGATCACATATCGCAATAACAAAGGAAACTTATGAAAAAAGCATATTCATTCTCTCCGATCTGAAAAGGCAATTGCAATTGGAGATCGGAGATATCAAATGCCAAACACAATATAAAGCAACCCTTTAATTCCTCTAATGCGATAAAACATATAGCAATCGGAAAATCAGCAATCACAACAACAAGCCAACACATGATTAAAGGCGGGCTCAAATCCTCTGACGCGATAAAGCATTTCGTAATCAGCAATCTGAAATCAGCAAAATCACAATGACAAAATAATAAAGGCCGAACCTATCCTCCGATTGCGATGTATTAATGAGGCACACTTCTCGAGAATATATCTAAAAGGTTTGCATGCATTGTATCACCTTTTAGTGATCAGAGATATTTAAAAACAAACATTAAAGCCTTTCCCTTAACATTGCTGATCACCGATTTGTGATCTACCTGTGATTATCCATCAAAGAAATCTAAGCCACACTTGAATGAATCATTCAACATATAAACAACATTATGGGCATTTAAAACCTTCTTACCATGATTGACAGGTTAAGCGGCTAATCAATGAAGTAGTTAAGGGTAGATCTTTCCTTTAGATTTTATCCGTTGCAATCTTACTATAATCCATTATCACCTGCTGATCGGCGTAACTACTTTTCATTATCATATTGGTCTGTAGCAGCATTTCTCTGTATCACGGTTTTTCAATCGCTTGTGTAGAATTTCGCTGAAATTAGAAATTTGAAACAAATGGGAAAGAAATCAAAGAAATCCACAGCAATGGCTCCAACGGCAACAACACAGCCACCCAAAGATCATGGACCAAGAAAAAAAGGGTTAATCTCAAACACTATGTGCCTTGGTCTAGGAAATACTAGCTGGGAGAGCATCTACAATCTAATAGAAGCAGAAGAGCCTCAGGAAATATCAGAGGAAGCCACTGCTAAATCGAGTAACAAATCAGAAGCATCCCTCAAAGATTTAGCTTGTTCATATCTGCACAGAATAGCATAATGAGAAAAAATCGTTCCATATATTGATGTAGTGAGATGGGTAGTAGAAGAAATTCCAGTCTCAAACAGAACATTTTGTACAGCTGACAGGAGGATATTTGGCTCGTTTCATCCTGATGATCTAAGGAAAATGTATCACTTACCTGAGCCTGAAAAGTGGTATAACAAAGCCTTCCTTGAAAAATTTGAAAATGAAAATGAGTCAGATTCAGCCCCGATTAAGTAGTGGAGACATAATCCCGAGAAGCACAAACATGAATCATCAGGTAAGTACTCTATGGACTCATTGGCTTCTTCTTACTGTTATGTCAGGGCTATGATGTGTAGAATGTGGGGAATTCATGACTCTGCTAAGTTCACCATTGAAATGGTCCCTCTGATGGAGGCAACAATCAATAGCTATGTGATGGATTTGCCAAACATTTTATCCGACAAATTAGCCACAACAATTCTCGAATTTAGATCAAATGCATGTAAAACTACTAGGACGATTACCCCTTTTTATTACAATGCCTACATTATGGATACTCTTTGCTTTAATTCTGAATATCTAATGCTCGGATGGAGATGGACTCCCCAAGACCCTAATCCAATCCATATTTATCATCAACTGTTATGGAAGGCTCACTACAAAAATCATTTGTATAAAATTTGCAATGGTTTTATGTTGCCTGTATATTATGCTATTTTTGATAAGCTTGCCCCTAGGATTTCTGAGGAAGTAGGAATCAACTTGACTGCAATAGGTAATTGGTTTGAAGAAGACAAGTTTACTTATATAAGGCTTTTTGGTAGCCTTACAAGACCCCATGTCCTTCCCCTGTATGTGCCTGATAAGCTGTTAGCTTGGGAATTGGCCTATCAGATAACAACAGAAGGGACATCCAAAACCCTTAGAAATTCCAAGAAACAGGTTTGGCCTACATTCCCTTTAAGATGTGGTGTATTCACTCTTCATGATTACAAACATGCAGAAAAGGAAACAGAAAAAATACAAATGCTAAATCTTGCAACAATTCCCAACAGGCAATATGACCCAAGAAAAGTTGCCTATAATGTTCTTGAAGAAGCCAAACTTACAAAGTTTGATCATGAAAAGGATGACTTCAATTACCTATTTTCCTCAGCTGAATCACTATTTCAGGTAAAATCATTGGCCAAGATCAGGTATCAAGATGAAGGGATGGAAATGTTTTATATGCTTAGAGAACAAAGGTTGCAAATGCTGCCTCTAGACTTATTAGCCACCACCCCAACAATTCAATCAAGCGAGCTCGAACAATAAATTGTTGACAAAACTCCTGCAGTAGGAAAAATTCCCGAGAGAGAAAAAGCACTAGAACAGGAGAAAGAATAGGGAAAAGGCAGTGAACACATGGAGATAGATACTCAGATTGATCCCAAGCTTCTTAAAGAATGGAAGCAGTTTGATTCCATTATAAGAAATCCTGAGAATTTGTAGGGTTTTAGCACGCCTGAAGTGACAATTGGTCATAAGACAGCAACAAATATGGTTCCAACCAAAGGAAACAATGACCTACCCATAAGTCAAGATGTAGAGATAATTCCTAAGGATCCATCAAATGAAATCATTTTTCATATAAAAGAAATACCACCTTTAGTTGTCTTCTATAGCCTTAAGCATAGGGCTGTAGTAAAACGACAAAGGAAAAAGAGAAGGATTGACCAATCTTCTATTTTACTTGCACAGACAGAGATGGATAATGTGGTATGGAAAGAAGAATTCAATCCTTCCGAAGACCTCACAAAACTCTCTCAAGATGTCGGGGCATACTCGGAAGCTACTATGGATAAAGCATCAGAGGTTAGCAATTTAGTCAAAGAAAAGATCAGACAATTGTTTCACTAGATGCACAAGTATCCGAAAGACAACAAAGGATAGAGCAGTTAGAACAGAAATTGGAAACACAGCAGCAATTAAACAATCAACTAAATGAGCAATTGCTCAAGGAGAAGCAAAGGATAGACCAAAGTGTAGTTTAAAAACAAAAGGAGCTATCTCTAGAACTGACCAAGTTGAAATCGATGAATGAACAAATGAGTAAAACAAAACATGAGCAAATCACTCAACTATCACAACAGATGGAAAATTTCAAAAGTTTTCCTCAACCAACAAAGTTTAGATCTGAAGCTATCTAGATCAATAAAACATTGATTAAATAGTTAAATTTACTATGTCATAATATTTCCCTTGCTGAGACCCTTTGTGAGATTTCTTCATCAATGATTGACAAATCAATTGACGCAAGGCAGAATTTAGAATAGGCCGATGAGACATTAACAAACTTTCTTGCCTGGCAAGAAACCAGTGAAGGGCAAGCTGCAAATCTGCCTAGAATTCTAGAATCACACAAGGAAATTCTTTTCCTAGAATGGCAATCACAATTGATGAAAGCATAAAGGGAAACTTTAAGATGTAGATCAGCAACTAGTAACTTGATTGGGTTAATTAATGACACTCTTTATCTGTCTAATTTGATTTCAGAGTGCACTCCAGGTAAATTTCCATCAGCTAAAGCACTAGAACAATGATGCAAACATGATTTAGAACAGAAGGAGAGATTAATAGTAGGCATCCAAAGTTTAACTTGGGACATCTTTTGGTTCTTCCTAGTTAAACCACACAGTCAAAAAGCAAAATTGAAATGTTTAACCAATGCAATCGGTTACATGATTCCTGAAATTCATGATGCTACATATTTAGCCCAACTGCATTCATGTCTAAGTCACCCCCCAGAATTGCAACCAATGCTTGCTATCTGCTAGATCAAGCCAAAGGATGATCGACTGAAATAGTGAATCATTCTACTGATTGCAAGCATACTCATTTCAAGGATATTTTCATGATTTGGTTATACCACATCATAGCATTTTTATTTCATAATCACTTAACTTAGATAGTATTTATAGACCCTTTCATGTCTTTGGAAAGGGTCCTTAATTTTTGTATCAAAACTTGGATCGAGAGTCACATTATTGTGCTTCTAGTATATATATATATATATATATGTATATCTAATCTATATATATATATATATATATATTATAATATATATATTATTATATATATATATATAATATATATATAATCTATTATATCTAATCTATATCTATATATATATATATATATATATATATTATATGTATTATATATTTTCTTATCATATCTTATCTATATCTATATTATATATATATAATCTATCTATATCATATTCTATATTCTATATCTACTTATCTATATCTATCTTTATCTATATCTTATCTTCTATATCTATTTTATATATATGTATATATATATATATTTTTATTTATATATTTAATATATATATATATTATATATATATCTATATCATATATCTATATCTATATCTATCTATATCTAATCTATATCTATATCTTTATCTATATCTATATCTGATATTTATATCTATATCTATATATATAATATTTTATATATTATATATATATATATAATATATATTATATTTATGAAGACTGGGCCTATATTCTGAATTTTAATGAAGAATACTTTGATGAGATATGCACTACTGCTTTTTGTGAGAGTATTTCTAAGTTTGAAGACAAAATCTGAATGCGATTGATATCGGGAAGGATTCAAATAACATATGGTACTATTATCTATGTCTTTGTTCCATTCTTTTATATGAATCAGCGTTTATTCAATCTTGCTATCATTTGATATAGTTATGCGTTTTAACAATAGTCCTTATACTTATCACTATTGAATGTTTAAGGAATGTTCTTATTTCAATCATATTTATGTCAATGATATATGAAGAATAGTGTAATACTGTTTTAATGATTACTTTGTTCAACTACTTGAACAAAGTAATTATCATATGGATTAATGTTTTTATTTATCAATAGAATCATCCATATGCCTATTTGTAGATAAAGATCATCAAAAGTTACACTAAAGTGGAAATTTCTCGGGATAGATTAGTTGTTCATAATTTTGCATTGTAGAATAAATCATCCATCATTATCATTAGATAATAGAAAATCAACCACTTATCCATCCTATTTACAAATCATTGGGAAACTGGTCCCATTATATCCAGTCGAAGCCACCACACCAAACGGAAAAGGAGTTGCCTTTAAGGTCCGGACCGGGTGGTTTTCCCTGATGTTGATGCACCGATTTTTGAGGCATCAACATTTTTGGTGATAGAAGGAGGGCATGAACTGTGAATGGCAAGCAAACCCAAACCTACAACCCATTTTGAGAGTAAATTTCCCTCCACCTCACCTCTGACTTCTCCTTTGCATGCTGGAACTCTTGTCTTCAAACGAGAAGAAGAGGAAACAACTACCACTGCTCAACCCCAACTTATCCCAAAATGATTAACTCCATAGTCTCTTGAAGTACAGTCTCTTATACATAAACTTCAAGGCTTCTCAATATCACCATAGAAATCTGAGGTATCTCAAGGCAGTGAGACTTCGCAATTCATTCCACCTCACCACCTCACCAGAATTCAGAGTGGGAAGCTTGGTATTGAACCTACTGAGTTGCCTTTACCTAAAAGGAAAAGGGCAAGAAAAGCAACTGAATGATCTGATAGTGAGACTATCTCATCATCATCCTCCATTTCATCTTCTCTAGTGTGAAGTCAACCACCCACTCCTCCATTACACATCGTTGTTCAACAGGGATCTAGAACTTTAACATCTCAACCCCCTTAGACTTCCATATCTTCTCCTTCCCAACCATTTGGAACTTCATCAACAATATCATCAGGTAGTAGTTCAACAATGGCACAAAATCCATGGAATAATCCTGGTGCAGTCACCATGCCTGCACCATTACACCCATTGCCAGCATATCCTGAAAAATGGTTGCCGAAATTTAATCCAGATGCAAGAATACAAGCCGATGAGCATATTAACAACTTCATGTTGGCAGTTAACTTAAAAAGAGTTACAGAGGAAGATGTCGTTGTTAGAATTTTTCCTTATACCTTGCACGGATCAGTTGGATCTTGCTATTTTTCCTTGCCATCAGGATCCATCAAAAGTTGGAACATTTTTTAAGAATAGTTGTTGACTAAATATGGTGATGATAGATCTCTAGCAACATTAATCAATGATCTTTCGAATCTTAGGATAGAATCCAAAGAACCTATAAAAGAGTTCAACTCATGGTTTAATAAACTCTTAAATAAGATTCCAACTACCTCTAAACCTAGCGAGCAAATCAGAAGCGAATGGTACATAAAACCTTTACCTTCAAATATAGCTATTTTTGTAGATAGAGCTGCAAAACCAACTCTAGTTAAAAATATGAAAGAGGCACTTGCTATAGAGAAACACATTATTAATTTAGAAAAGAAGGTTGCTTTTGAACACAGAAAATCCAAAAAAATCTCTTTCAAAGATGATTCAAAGAAGAAAATGGCTAAAGATCCATATGATATGGAGGGTCTCCAAAAAGTTCTCAAGACTATGTCAAATGAAATGGTAGAAATCAAGAAGCAAGGCATTGAGACCTCAACAAAAAGGCCATTTAGAAACTTTAAGAAACTTGAATCAAACCCACCAAATGCTATATCCAATGTAGACTCAGATCCCAAAGAAGAAGAAGAAGAAGAAGAAGAAACGGTCTTATCATCTAAAGAACCTGAAGAAGAAGAAACTGTAGAATGTCATGGGATGTGGGACTTTATTTTGCCTAATTCTGATATAGAAAATGAATAGGAAGCTTTCCCTGTAACTACTAGAAGTAAGGGTACTCTTGATCCTATTCAAATAACTCAGAAGAAAAGTAATGTAGGTACTACTACTAAAGAAAAGGTTCCCACAAAGAAGTCCACAACGATACCTTCTCAAAATCAGCCATCAATTTCAAATCCACCCCCAACATCTAAAACATTAGTAGTTATAGATTCTATGGACTACAAAATTATTGAAGACATGAAGAAAACAAAGGCAAATATCACTATGTTTGAGCTTAGTAAACTCAAACATCAACAAAAATTGCTACTTAAAGAGTTAGATGTTGTACCTTCTTCTCCTCTTCCAAATGTTGTATTATCCAAAGCTGCTAATGAGGTAGGTAAACCACCTCTTGGTAGAGTAGAGGCTACTGATGTTGTTTTAATTGGAGATAGATTGAATTCCCATACTCCTCCTTTCCTCTTAACCTATGAGATTTATAACATAAATCTACACAACTGTTTGATTGACTCAGGGGCTTCCTCAAATATAATGCTAGCTTCAGTTTGTTCCAAATTGAACATTGAACCCCAAAAGTCAGCAATTCATATTGTCGAGTTGGATAGAACAAAGGTACAGGTTTTAGGAGAAATCAACTTAGTTCCTATTAGGTTATCAGCTGATCCAAGAGTGGTTCAGAGAATTGATATTCTAATCGTTGATATACCTAAATTCTATGGTTTGATTTTGAGTAGAGACTAGTCTGAGAAACTTCATGGTTATATTTCCACCGATTGGTCTCATATGTGGCTGCCTTATAAAGGAAAGCCAACTCAGATCAAGATTGATCGGGAGAAACACATGACCCATACTGTTACTGAGTTTGAACAAGAAAATCAACCAATAGCATTCAATAGCAATATTTTGGGGAATTACTCATTTGAATCATTCTTTGGCAATTTTACTGCTCAACCATCAGCTTTCTCAATTAATAATTTCACATCTCAAATTGAAATTTTTTCACAAATAGATATATCAAGATGTGGTAAAATTGCTGACGAAACTGTAAATATAACTGTAGATAAATCTTTGTTTTGGTCATTATATTTTGATGGGTCTAAAACTAGTGAAGGTGTAGGAGCAGGATGTATTTTAGTTAGTCCTGAGGGAGAAAAGACCATGTTTTCATGTAGGTTGGAATTTGAATGCACAAACAATACAGCTAAATATGAAGCCTTAGTTCAAGGACTCTACAAAGCAATTGGTCTTAAAGTTCAATATTTGAAAGTGTTCGATGATTCAGAAATTGCTATAAAACAAGTCAGGAATAATATTCATTGCCTTTCTAGTCACCATAAACACTATCAGTCTTTGGTACAGGATCTTATATCTAAATTTTTAGCATTCAATAGCTCTCCCATCCATAGGTCCCAAAATGTAGCAGCAGATTTACTAGCTAATGTTGCTTCCAAGCTCCTTCCATCTGAAGATTATAGTCCCAATAGATTCTCAGTAGAGTTAATTTTTAGACCATAAATTCCTGATAATGTCACTAATTGGTGAGTGTTCAATCACGATGAAGATATTTTAAATTTCTTAACTTTTGACAAGTCCTATGATGATCAAATTATTGATGAAAGCAACTATGACCTTCAAATGAAGGAAAAACTTGAAGAAAACTCAATACCTAAACTAGTGGTTAAGCTTGAAGATCTTTATGACATCAAAGACAGGTTTAAACAGGTTACTAATTCAAAGCTCCAAAGTTCTACATTGAGATTTGAATTGATAAACCTAGGTACTGAGCATAATCCACAAAACATCAATTTGGGATTAGGCCTTTCCTCAGAAGAAAAAATTGTATTCATTAGATTATTGCATAAATACAAAAATGTCTTCGCTTGGAAATATGATGATTTGAAAACATACGATACATCTATCATTCAGCATACTATTCCAATGCTTTCTGAACAAAAACTAGTGCAACAGAAGTTAAGGAAGATTTGTCCTAATTTAGAGAGTCAAATAAAAGCTGAATTGAACAAACTCTTGAAAGCTAAGATAATTTTTCCTGTTAGACATTCAAACTGGGTGTCCAATATGGTGCCAATACAGAAGAAAAATGGTGACATTAGAATTTGTATTGATTTCAGAAATCTTAACAAAGCAAGTCAAAAGGATAACTTCCCTTTACCTACCATAGAGAAAACACTCCATTTAGTAGCAGGTTCCGAACTAATGTCCTTCTTAGATGGTTTTTCAAGGTATAATAAAATCTTGGTCCACCTTGATGATAGACTTAAAACTACCTTTAGAACCAAGTGGGGAACTTATGCCTATCAAAAAATGCCTTTTGGACTAATCAATGCTAGAGCTACATTCTAAAGAGCAACGGACATAGCATTCAAAGGATTGATCAATAAATCAGTAGTTTTCTATTTAGATGATATTATTGTGTTCTCCAAGAAAAGATAAAATCATTTACATGATCTGAAACAAATCTTTGAACGCTGCAAAAGGTACGGTATCTCACTCAATCCAAAGAAGTCCTTTTTTTGCTCTTGATCAAGGTAAGCTCTTGGGCTTCATTGTTTCAAAGGATGGTATTATATTGATCCAGATAGAATCAAAGAGATTTCTGACATTCCATTCCCTCATAATAAAAAATCCATGCAGTCATTTTTAGGTCAAATTAAATTTCTAAAAAGATTTGTTCTAGATTTCTCCCAGATTGTTTTGCCATTACAAACCATGATCAAGAAAAATTCAGTGTTCAAATGGGGGGCTGCAGAAAAAGAGGAATTTGATTCTATCAAGCAATCAATCATAAATGCCCCTACTTTAACCACTCCTAATTTTTCAAATCATTTCATGTTATATAGCCTTGCATCTGATTCATCTTATGCAGCAGTGCTGACGCAAATTAATGATCAAAACTTGGAAGCACCAATCTCATTTTTTGGTTCAAACCTTCAAGGTGCTGAACTTAATTACTTAGAAGTTGAAAAACAAGCCTTTTCTGTGTACAAAGCCAGTAAACACTATAGACCCTTTCTCTTAAAAGCCCACACAAAAGTTATAGTCCCTTTTTCAGTAGTAAGACAGTTACTAGTTCAAAGGGAATTAGGAGAAAAGAGAGCGAATTGGGTCACAACATTACAAGAATATGACTTGGAAATCAAAACAGCAAAGATTGTCAAAGGCCAAGGTTTTTGCAGGTTGTTAGCAGGAGCATCAAATATTCAAGAACCTGAAGGTACAAAAGATACTGAAGAAATCAATCAGATAAGTACCACTAATCCTGAATCACAATACGTAGATCTGATTTTCTATTTTAGAAATGGATATGCCCCTTCTAATATTTCCTATAAAAACAATGTTGGCATTCTGGCACAGGTTTGGAAGTTTTGGTGCTATGGCATAGGTGTTGTCCTTGATGGCAACTCACTCTGGTGATAGATCACAGTTCAGGCACTCAGAAAGAAGAAAAAGACATATACGCAGGTTCACTTTGACGAAGCCGCGTATAGACGCGGGTTGGACGTTCCCAAGGCGCGTATGCGTATACATGCACTTTCATGTAAGGAAAAGCACGTACATGTGGGAAAACTTGTTTCTGGTCTGTGGTATTTAGTCCATGGTATTGAATTGTTATGGTTTTGGACCGTGGTATTGTGAAAGGCCTAAGGCTATAAAAGAGGAAGGAGATCATTTGGCAAGGGATCATCAGAATTATTGAATATCTGAAAAAGTGCTAGATCTGGAATACAGTGATTGGGTTATGGTGCAGATCTGGATCTAAAGGAATGTTGGGTCACTATAATACTAGTGATTACCCCATTACTATTGTAGTTGTACCCCTTATTAATATTTTTGTGCCCCTATTGTCCCCATATTGTTATTACTGTGCCCCATCGAATCCCTCTATTGTTATTTTTGTGGCTTTATATTATTATTGTTAGGTCGGCTGGGTTATATTGTGACTCCTTAGACTCCTATATATAGAAAGGAGGTTTTGTCATTTGAATCATCCAAGAATGTTCATTTATGTAATGT
>APFE031457088.1:37775-49157 GCA_000404065.3 Pinus taeda
CCTCTGGCTCAAGCGCGCTTAACTGTGGAGTTTTTCCCACAATCAAGCCCACTTAGCTTGCTACCCCATTTGCAAACCCTTAGCAAGTATTGTGCCTCATGAACCATTCAAGTAGAGATCCCTTGACTCTTTTTGAATTTAAGTATGGGGGTTTACGCAGTGCATTATATTAGATATCATTTTTAGGATTCAATTGCGTTAAGTAAATCATTCACGTATGACCATTTCCATGAGAGGTAGTCGTAACTGACTAATTTCTCATGATCTTTTGAATAGTTCACTTAGCACTCATTGCATCGGGTGATGCTCACAGGGGTGAAGAAGTGGGATTGAAACTAGTGAAAAGTGGAGAACGAATCACATAGCATCAATCATCACTTCCGGGGCTTGCACCCGGTAACCAGGACTTCCCAGGAGGTCACCCATCCCAGATCTCCTCTGGCTCAAGCGCGCTTAACTGTGGAGTTTTCCCCACAATCAATCCCACTTAGCTTGCTACCCCATTTGCAAAACCTTAGCAAGTATTGTGCCTCATGAACCATTCAAGTAGAGATCCCTTCACTCTTTTTTAATTTAAATCTTGAGAAATTAGTCACTTACAACTACCTCTCTTGGAAATGGTCATACGTGAATGACTTACTTAACGCAGTTGAATCCCAAAAATGATATCTAATGTATATATTATTGATGAAATTTAAGGAGAAAAATGCTACATTGGATAGACAAATGAGAGTTGGTTATAGCATAAAAGGCTAGGACACTTGAACTTTGACAATTTGGTAAAAAATCAGCAAAACACAAGCAGTGAGGGATATGTCCAAAATATGGAAACCAACAAGTGTCATCTCTGAATCTTGCCAACATGGGAAATAAACAATAGTGAGCTTCAAATCAAGGGAGTGTTTTACATCAAGACCACTAGAGATTTTTCACACTGATCTGTTCAGGCCAACCAGAACACCATTCGTTCAAGGTGAAAGGTACTTTATGTTATGTATTGATGGTTTAACTAGAATGGTATGAGTTGCATTTCTTAAAGAAAAATCAAAAGCACTAGATACTTTCAAGTCATTAAAGACCTTAGTTGAAAATGAAAGTGAATTTAGAATCAAGTGTTTAAGATAATATTAAGGAGGTGAATTTACCTCAAATAACTTTAATGAATTTTGTGAGAAATGTGGAATCCACAGACAACTTTCAATTGCAAGAACTACAAAACATAATGGAGACATAGAAAGAAAAAAATATCAATGCAAGAAACAACAAGAATGGTGTTGCTAGAAGCTAAATTACCATATATTTTTTGAAAGAAGTAGTTGTCGTAACAATTTACATCATGAGAAAATCAAAACTCCAAGTTAACAGTGAGAAGATACCATATCAGCTATGGAGAGACATGCTAGCTTCAATTAAATATTTCAGAAATTTTGGAAGCAAATATTGTATGAAGATAAATGATGATAACTTGGGAAATTTTGATTCTAGAGTAAACAAGGGAATATTCCTTGGATACTCGACAAGAAGCAAAGCTTACAAATGCTATAATAAAAGACCATGCAAATTTGTGGAATGTATTGATGTAAGAATAAAGAAAGCTTGTCCAAAAAAAGAAGTTGAACAAACAAATAAGAATTCAAAAGATACCATTTACGTGGAACAAGAAGATATTACTACAAAGGAAGAACACTCTCCATCCAAGACAACTTTTAAATTTATACAAGTACATCACCCAAAGAACTAAATTATTGGATATTTTGATGCAAGTATACAAACCTGAAGAAGAATGAACAATTCACTAGGAAAAGTAAATCTTGCATTGTTATCCAAAATAGAGCCAAAAGACTTTGCACAAGCGAGTAAGGACCAGCATTGGGTGAATGTTATGGAAAACAAATTGAATCAAATTAAGAAAAATGGAACCTAGGAACTTGTGCCACAACCAAAAGATAAAAACATAATTGGGACTAAATGGATATTCAAAAACAAGAACAATTAAGGATAAAATATTAGAAATAAGGAAAGAATTGTTTTTAAGGGATATGCAGAAATTGAAGGAATTGAATTTGAAGAAACATTTGCTCCAATTTCTAGATTAGAAACAATAAGAATGTTTGTGGCATTTTTGTTCTAAATGCTTCAAGGTTTATCATGTGGATGTTAAACCAGCCCTTCTAAATGGATATTTAAAGGAAGAATTATACATCAAATAATGAGAAGGTTTTGAGTTTTCTGAAGATAAATACTATGTGTGCAAATTGAAGAAATCTCTCTATGTGTTAAAACAAGCTCCAAGAGCTTGGTGTGCCAGACTAGAACACTATATTCAACAACATGGTTTCAAAAGAGGGGTTTTTGATGACAATATCTACATCAACATGGAAAAATACAACTTATTGATTACACTTCCATATGTGCATGGTCTCATTTTTGGAAGCAATAACAATGATATCAGTCATGGATTGTCTTACGAAATGTCAAAGGAATTTGCAATGTAAATGATTAAAGAATCATCCTTCTTCCTTGAACAATAATTTTCTCTAAACGACAAATGAATATTCATTTCCCAAACCAAATACCTCAAGGAGATTCTCAAGCAGTTTCGAATGGAATAATGTGCACTAGTTAGTACCTATATGATTACTGGATGCAAGTTGAGTAACAATGATGAGTCTCCTAAAGTCAATTCAACTCTTAACAGTTCTATGACTAGGAGTCTATTATACTTTAAAGTTTCAAGACCATAGATTATGCAAGAAGTAGGGATGTTTGCAATATTTCGGCTAATACTGAAGGCATCACATATGCAAGCAATAAAGAGGATATTTCGATACGTAAAGGGAAAATTTGATTTTGGCCTTTGGTATCCTATGTTGAGAAATCTAGGGCAGCTTTACGGTGATTTCTCTTACTTTAATAACTTCTTCTGATGTTCTTTTACTTAACTTGTTGTACTTGTATTTAAATTCTTCTTATCTTTATTATTATAGAGTTCTTTTATCATCAAACATCTACCAAACAATGAAGATCAATGAGACAAGTGGACACAAAATGTAGGCTACTAGCTAGGGCTAAAACCTCTCCTCTTGAGAGGAAAAACCACAAGAATTCTTCTCTTCTTATAGAATATTCAACTAATGAATTTCAAGACCTAAGACCCTTGTCAAAGATCCCTCCAAGACCAATTCAAACTACTCCTTTGATTAGTCCTCTCTTCCCTAAGTCAACCCAAGTTAAACTAGCTTCATATCATAAATTTTCAACTTTTACTTCATAGATTCAGCTTACTACTTCAAGTTTGTACTTTTTTGGACCTCCTGCACTTTTTGCAACTTCGCACGTGTAGTGCAAAGTTGCAGAAAGTGCAGGAGGTAGTTGTTTTAGGGCATAATATAAACTTTTTCTTCTTCGTTAGGCTAGCTCTTCTCTTCTAAGGTACTCAACTTCTTTTCTTGATACTTTTCTTCACACTTTGGCTTCCTTTGAGGAGAATGAAAATCATTTTTTCTACAACAAATATGATGCCCTAATATTCACACGTATGGGAGGTAGCAACCCTAAAACAATCCTTCATCAGCTCGATTTCTTCTTATGAACTTCCCTTGTCCAAGAGACTCATTTCTTCTTAGATTCCGTTAGTTTCATATGTCTAAGAATCTTATTCTTGTTAGTCAAAAATGTATCTAAGGTCAAAAATGTAAATATTAGTCAAGAATCAGTTGATTATTATTGTTTAAAAGGTCTAGGTCTAGATTGGGTGTCATGAAAGGCTTGTCATTTTGATTAAGAGTTCAATGGATAAAGTCATGCTTTTCCTTATGAAGGGAAATCACGAAAGGTCTTTTATTACTTGTAAAAGGTTTCAAAAATCATGTCACAAGTCTTTAGTTAGTGTGACTGGTTTAGTCCCATCTTAAGTCAGAGTTAGTAGGCCACCAAAGTTTGGTAATAATGCCTTATCAAAAAAATCATGCAATGATCGTGACAAAGATGTCGAGGTTTTTATACATTGGTTTGGATGCCATTTCAAAAATGAAATAGGGTGAGCTCAACAAGGGATAACGGTCAGAGGACATTCATTTAAATTCCCAATGCGCTTTGAATCCAGGAAAAGCGTTGTGCATTCATGATGTTTCTCTCTAAATAATAATTAGCACGATCACCCTCGTTCCAACCCATTCAGAGTGATCATTTGAACCTACATTATTATCTCTTAGCACTCATATTTTTCTTATTAGCATCATAAATCTCAAGAGATCCAATTCTTTTGTTGCGAAAGGGACGCTGCAAATCCACACAAGGTTCAATTTCTCGCATCTCGACTATCCAAATCCTCTCACAGGTGAAAATTCGGTTTTCCTTTTGTCTTTCAGCCATGATAGAACTCTGAGATTTCATTTAAAACCCATCATAAACCATCTAGAACTTACAAAAAGAAAAAAAAAATCTCATCGTTGCTTTTCTGCATTTCACTAAGTTTTCTCCTAGTTCGTTGCAAATCCACACAGTGCATTCTGTTTCTTATTTGTCATTGCCATTTAATATTTTTTATGTATGAACCTATACATGAAAATGGTACTTAGGGTTAAAATTTAAATCAGAGTTGCTACCTCAAATTTGTATGCTTGAAACTATTTGAAAATTCAATTTCCCTTAACGTTGTGAAAGTACATTGCACAAACATATTTCCATTGTATCTCTTAAACCATAGACCCGTTTTTCCTTAATTTTTTACAGTAAATGTGCGGGGGTGAGATTAATAAGCTCAGTTTGTTTCAGCCCAAACTACTTCACGGTTTTCGAGAAATGAGCTATTGTCACCTACAATCATTTTTGGATTTTCTCGAAATCTGTGAATCTGATTTGGCTCAGTGTTTTTGTGGAGATGAATTATGATGATATTAAATTTTTGTAAAACAATTAGATCATTTGGATTCACTGTTAGGGAGATATTCACAAAATACAGGTTGTTCCTAAAGGAGTTGTAAAAGTATATAGTTGTGCTACGAAAGTGGGGAACAAGTCATGGGGTTGGTTGCAACAATTTTGAAACTTGTTTAGGAAATCCTTCACCATCATAGGAGTATTTGGAGTAAACCCATTTTCTTCATTTAGTATAAAAGGAATTGCAACCATACATAGCACAAACTCCACTTCCATGTGCCATGAGTGTGGCAAAAGCGTTGTGAATCTCGACAGTCACTTCAAATTTGCTTCAAAATTTAAATTTTGTCTCCTAGAAGTAGTTAGGTCATTAAGAATAGATGGAAAAAAAATTGGAGATGTATTTAAGGCTTAATGACTAATATTCCAATTTAATGATGTATTAAGTTCTAATTGGTAGTAGGTAAAACTGCTCCTAGTTTTAAGCATATGAGCTAAATTTTGATTTCTTTTATTAGAAGTTGGTTGCTATCAATGAATTAGACCACCTTGGGTGGGAGAATGAATATAATGATGTATATAGAGAGATATAGATCATTTTAATGGGGTTGTTGGTTAGATTACAGGATGAACTCTGTGTGCATTATATATTTTTATCAATTTTTTCTGGTGAATGGATGAAACAAAAGGTGATTTACAGGGATTCTTGTGTCAGAATTTTGGTGGTTGTGTGCTCCTTTGATTTGTAAGTTTTCTTATGTGTTTTCATTCCTTTAATTTTCATATTATTTCTTGGAAAAATCATATGTTTTATACAAAATTCATCCACGTGATGATATGTTTTAGTTTTTCCAAGTTAATAATGTTTTCTGCATAAGCATCACTTTAGAATTCATCCATGGTTTAATTCTCTAATGTGTTTGTCTTTCATCCTTTCTACACTCACCTACTACAATAATTTAATCTAAATCCACCACCAAAGTTTCCTACCTTTCCCCTGTGGAGAAAAACCTCTCTTTTCCCTCATATCACTGGACAAAAAAGTTGATTTGATGTGAATCCATGCCCAATGGATCTGCCTCTTTTCTCATCATCAAGCCTCTGAAACCAAACTTTTTTTAGCTTATTACCTAGCCTAATATCCTATTTGTTTAAGTAAACCAAGTGACATAGCCTCTCTAAGCTAGAAGGGCTAGATTCTAACCTAAAGTGGTTTGTGGTTACCTCTACAATTTTCATCCTCTACCTAGGAAAACTACAGAGTGATAACATATTCGAACTCCTTATCTTCCTAAATTGAACTTCCTTTCTCTTGTGAGTGAGTGATCTCCAAATGAGGTCGATAGGACACTTATATATACCTTCCAAGGAGCTCAAACTATCATCATTAGGTTGACTTATTTTGTCTTGTAGGTCGACTTGTCATTTGCTTAGGTCAACTTGTCTTGGAGGGACTTTGACACATTTTCTTGAAATAATACAAGATGCCCAATGGGGTCTTTCAAATATGAAAATGACTCAATTGACTTCTTGACTCTATGACAAATCCTAGAAGAACTCAAGGGTTGCTTGACCTAAAAATAAATTAACCTTGACCATGAAACCCCATTTCATATTTATGAAGACTGAACCTAGTTACATACTTCAACACTCCCTCTTAACTAGCGAGGTATTCATAATACATATAAGGTAATTGGATATTATCATAATGAAGAATTCTCATAAGAAGAATCATATTGGTAAGCCATCTCATAAGTTATTTATTCAACTTATATCAGTGCATATCATCATATAAACCATCATTGTCACATATCAAGGCTTTGAAAAACATCTATGTCTCTCCACAAGATTAGAGCACAATGTTGGGGATACACATTAGAGGAAATTTTAGCCTAAAAGTGCCCATGAAATTTTCATGTAATTTCCATGTCGTAATATGTAAACCAATCAAAATCCTTTAAATTTTAAAAGAGGTACATGTAAATATTTTGGAGGGAAATAAGAAAAAAACTATTTTTTCTAGTTGTATTTTGTCTTATCTCCTTGTATGTTTACTCAAGTTTCATGTGTAGACTCTCATTGGATGCAGAATTAAATTCCACATCCAACGAGTACCCATTATGCATACTTTTGAGAAGACCCACATTGATCAAAATTGCAAATACATTAAAAAAAAAAAGTGTGTTCGACATGATTTTTTAATGTATCTACATTTTTTATCAATGTGGGTCTTCTCAAAAGTATGCATAATGGGTACTCATTGGATGTGGAATTTAATTCTACATCCAATGAGTGTCTACAATTGAAATTTGAGTAAACCTATAAAGATATAAGCCAAAAACACAACTAAAAAGAGTACTTTTATCATTTTCCCTCCAAAATTCATGACTATTTTTTTATTATTTAACTATTATTTTATTATTTTTCCTTAGGAAGCCACTTTTAGGCTGAAATTTCCTCTAATTGAATGATTTATATACACCTTCATTTTTGTCTCTCAAGGAACATACCCCATCCATATGTTCACAAGGTATGTCCTTCTAGGACCATTCCCATCTTGGATTTACACATCCTCATGGAATTTCCTCTTCAATTACTCTTACCTATTGGGTGCCCTACCTCATCCTCAAAGAGTATTGAAATTCATATGCTTACCTAATCCTCCATTATTTCTTCATAGCATGAAGACAATAGTGATGTGTCTATCTCTCCCTCTCAATTAGGGAGGATCTACTCATTCCTATAAAAATAATATACCCAATCTCCCTCTTAACTAGGGGCTTGCCCAAGCTCCCTCTTAACGAGGGAATTATTACCAACAACAACTATTTGCTCTTCAATGGAGATCATGGTACTATCAACTACTTGTATAGCTCCTCCTTTTGGCATCATGTCATGGTTGAAATTAAACTTCTTCATCGTGGAGCCTTCTTCTTCTAGAACTTCTTTATAGGGCATCGACCATCTTTTCAATCACTTCCCTTCAATGAAACATAGTGTTGAAGCAATAGTCATATCATCATTTTCTTCATCAGGAAGTGACCTTCTAGTCCACATCTAGTTATCCTTCAGACAACTACCTCTTCCAAGTCATGTTTCTTTCATGATCTTCCAACCAATATCATGAGTACTAGTTGTACGTGACTTTCTACAACCTCTTTTGGTAGCCCTCTTACAACCCAACTAGATGCTTTCTCAAAAATCAAAATGAACATCAAATCAGCATTACCTTTTTATGATGTCCCTTTGTCATGACATATGCTTCTTGCAACATTAACTTCCTTTCGCACATTGTATAAATCCATCTCCAAAACATACATTACCAGGGTAATCCTTTTCCAACATACATATTAGGGTCTTCATACCTTCTTCATGGAAATTTCATAGTTAATCCTTCTTGTCATTAGATGTTGATCATTTATCTTATCTTACGTGACTATAGACACATCTTTCACGAAATCTTATTTTCCTTTCTTCACATATTGCTTCCACGGGATCATTTACACATAGTTCCTTCGTCATAGAAACCATAGTTTCCAACCACCTCATAGTTCCTTCGTTATAGAAACCATAGTTTCCAACCACCTCATATTCTTCATGATGTCATATTATGTTGATTTCATCTTGTCAATATGTAGAAGAGTTCAAGGTAGATAGTATTTGTACCTTCATGTATAATTCATAAGGAAGAGTCCATTATTTTTCAATCATGCTCATGAGATATACCATTCAACCCTTCTATCTACAACCATGTGATGACAAGATTTTATTTATCTACTACCAAATATATGCATACCTCTTCCTTCTTTTGGTCATCTAGACTTCCTTCTAGAAGCTTTATTTCCTTGCTTGAAGATGAAAATTACTTCAACTTGACATGTTGCACATATTTGTTATCATACCATCATCCTTCTAAATTGTGGATCCCACACAAGATGGAATGTAGACTATCACTTGCTTTTTCTAAGTAGGGGTGGATATTCTAACAAAGATTCCAATGGAGGATCTCGATGATCCTCATTCTGCAAATGTTTATTTTCTAATGATGATGATGCATGAAAACCTCTTATCTTCTTATTTTTCTATATGATTATCGTATATGCTTCCAATGAATATTCCATGAGCTACTTCCTTTCTGTCATGTACTATGACTTCTTCAACCATATAAACTTCTACTTCATCTATCCCTTAATGCCTCTATGATGATGTCATCTCAATCTCTACTATGATGCATCTTATCATAACTGTGTTGCTTCCTACTTTTACTTGCTAACTTCTATGCACTTGAAAATATATTAAGTGTGTGAGAGACCTTCTAATAGTGGAGGTCTATCACTTCTTGTTTCTTTGACTTCTTCTTTTCTGGATCTTATACTTCTTCAATGACATGAGCTTCATTTATTTCCTTACTCTTTTTGTTGTCCTTCTTGAGTTTAGGACAATTCCTTTCGAAATTCCCATATTCATTACATTCATAACATTGAATCTTAGACATATCAATTTTATTTTGAAACTTATTTCGAGACTCAAATTTTCCAAATTTCCCTTTCTTCCTTGCCATAGTTGCATATGCTTGAGTTTGTTCACTTGATCCAATGTCGTTCTTTGTCATCAATATGGTTTCTTCACTTTTTCATAATGACCATAGAACATTTAATGGGGTAGTTTCCTTATTTCCATAGATACTAGATATAAAGTTTCCCCATTCACCAGGTAGTGCATTGAGTGCAATGGTGGTCATCTCTCGATCAGACATTATTTCTCCTCGCTCTTGTAGTTGATCTCTTATTTGAGATACCATCATAAGGTATGAGGCTACCCCTTCTTCTTTTGATTCCTTCATATTGTATATTTTGGTTCTTAAAGATATAATTTCTCCTGTAGTACTTAGAGAGACCAATTCTACCAGCTTTTCATTTATCTCTTTTGTTGTCTTCAACTTTGCTACATAAGGGATGCGGGAATCCTTGATTGACCCAAAAATGATTCTTTCAGCCCTTATTTTGTTGGAATTATGGCATAGGTTTGATGCTATGGCTCTAGTGTTGTCCTTGATGGAAACTCAACTTAGTGAGAGATCTCAGTTCAGGCACCCAGAAAGAAGAAAAAGTCATATACGCAAGTTAATTTAGACGAAGACGCGTATACACGCGGGTTATACGTTACAAAAGCAAGTATATGTTGGGGAACTTACTTTTGGTCCATGGTGGTTAGTTCTTGGGATTTGAACCTGTTGTTTTGGACCATGGTGTCTCGTCATATGTGTTGATCCCTAGTTTTTGGGTCCATGGTATTGAAATGTTATGGTTTTGGACCATGGTATTGTGGAAGGCCTAAGACTATAAAAGAGGAAGGAGATCTTGTGGCAAATGATCATCTGAATTATCATTGAATATCTGATAAAGTGCTAGAGCTGGTACATTGGTAATTGGGTTATGATGCAGATATGGATCTGAATGAAGGAGGAACCTTAGCGCAAAAGAAGGATAATTTCTATTGATGGGTCATAATCTTTAAGCTTGATTGATAGTATCTTTGTACGATTTTGATCTACTAGATGTGGTGCTTGCCTGATCTATAAGTCTGATAATCTGGGTTAATTAGTGATTGAATATCTGAAAGAGTGAATTATCCTTTATAGATTTGTATGCAAGTTCAGTGAAGCGAAGGTGCGTATACACGCAGGTTCAGTGAAGTGAAGAAGCGTATACGCAGGTTGTTCCATATGCAGAAGCGTATGCACGCGGGTTTCAGGTTGTTAAAGTAGCATATATATTTTGAGTTGTGATCTTACTGCTTATGTTTATTGCTGCAGTGTTCTAGGTTCAGATTTTGGTGTGTGGTTTCTGGTACTGTGTTTTGGGTATAACTGTCAGAGAAGTATCTACTTGATTCAGATCTAATTGGTGAAAAGGAGAGTGGTTGATTCTTGATGATTGATTGATGTTCATGGATCCAGTCTGAAAATTTATGAAACGAGGTCCTCTGAAGAAAGAGAAGGTTGTAGCCTTCTGTAGGCTAGCACCTACGTACTAGTATCTTGGCCAATGCAAGAGATAAGGGGGTTGTATCTCCCTTCCAGGAGAAGCTGGAGAACGAGAGAGGGTTGTAGCTCTCTGCAGGTTGCAGCCTGCGTACTGGTAAAAGACTACACCAGTACATTGTAAAAGAAGTTTCTAATTTAAAATAAGATAGAGACGAATTGCAGCAGGTGGTTTTCACCCACATTGGGTTTCCACCTTATATTTTGTGTTCTTGTGTGTGATTGTCTTTCTGCTCTGCTTTACTTTCTTTGGTTACTGGTTATTTGATTCTGCATCACAAATTAACATTCATCATCAGAAATATTAAGTAAATTAAAAGTATGTTTTGTATACGTGAGTTTCCTTCTACATAGTTGTGTATATACACAGGTTTAACTAAATGAAGTAGCGTATATCATCTGTTGTGGAAAAGGAATATTTGACTTGATAATATTGATTCACCCCCCCCCCCCCCCCC
>APFE031457089.1:0-14542 GCA_000404065.3 Pinus taeda
AAATGAAACAGCAAGAAAGAAACTAAATCTCGCGAGTTCAACACTCTCAATTCTTGGCATCAACTTACATACAAAGAAAGAGCAATCTTTTGTACAAGTAGACAGTTTAATCAAATAGAACAACAAATCATCATCCGTATGTACATGGTCTACACTACTATAGCAACCTGAGAATAACGAATGATATGATTACATTTCTGAACAAAGTAATATTGTCTTCAAGCCTTGCAAATACTTATTTTATATGAATCCAATGATGATAGCATTTATACAAATATCTTGCTATGGAAATAGATGCAATTCAAATAGATTCACTTTGCGTAATACAGAGACATGAGTTAAAGAACTTATTCAGATTCAAATATTAAGTATAAAGCATAGTCTATCATATGAAAGATATATCAGATTGCTGAAACAATAGAAATAAGCAAATCAAACACAATTTACCGTATAACAATACAACGGCAAGTGTCCGTTGGAGCCGGGCCCGTAGCTTCCAATGGCACCGCCGTAACTTACTTCAGATGCAGGGACGAATTGAACACCAAATCCTTTATATTGATTGCATTAACAAAAGTATACAAAATCAGATCTCAACAAGACTCCATGATCAAAGTTGGTTCTGAAACTTGGAATTATAAAAACAGTCGTTCTCCATCCCCCCGTCCTCTGATCTTTGGTTTCATTAAATAGAGAAAGATCAGAGCATAGATAATTAAAATCATGATTAGTTTTACAAAATTGGATTGATTTTAACCATTTGATCAACAAGAACAAGGCGTATTTGGCTTTGCAGCTAAGATTTGGAGGGCGGCCGCAACAACAAATCTCACAAAATCGTGCTCAAAGAACCCTGCATTTCTCCCTGTACAGGCCGAATTTGGGCAAACTGTTCTTTGAAAAGATAACTGGGCCCGTTTTGGACAAAACCCATGTTCCAGATTTTCCAAATTCGTCTTCATTTGCTCAGAATCTTAACCGCAAAACTGTCACTCCTTAAACCAGCGAATTTCTGAGTTGGCTGATTTAAAAATCAATCTTCATCTGGAAGGTACTTTGGAGGCTAAAATGGTAATAAGGTTACAACCAACCTATTAGATTATCATGGTAAAATAATACATAATAATCAATTTATAGAAATAAAGGAGAATAAATAAATTCATCCATGAGAGCATAAATCATTTATAAAATGGATTTAAATGATAAATTATAATAAATGACATGATGAAGAATGGTGGAAATGGGTGGAATAAACGTTCACAAGTGACAATAATCATGGCATATTAACGACCCCACAATAAGTACATAATAAAAGCAGTCTTTTCTTACTTAAGCTGTATTCTTTACTTATCTATTGTTGCTGCCTCCTCATGATCACTCTCTTTCTGAATACTGATTTTATCCTCCGGAGGTTGATACCATGCTGACAAAGATGGTCGTTCGTCCCTCTGGTATTGGACACCGTTGAGAAAATAGATTTTACAAATGGTTTGGAAGCTTTCAACTTTTCAACTTCTGTGTGAGGAGTGTCAGTTGTGAGTGTGTGAGGAGAGTCAGTAGTGAGTGAGTAAATGCAGTAGCTTCTTATAGTAGTGAGTGAGTAAATGCAGTAGCTTCTTATACTGACTATGAACGAATGCCCATGGGAGTGTGATTGTTGTAAGTTTCATTAACTCATTGTAAGGACCAATGTCAGGGAGTCCTTGAGGCTGTGGTATAATGTTAAGTGTGGAGGTTCACTCTTCTCAAGTGGGGTAGTGTAATTTAGGATAGGACTATGTATACTAAAGCTGGCTCAAGTTAATTTTTTTTTGCAGTTAAAAAAAAAAGTAATATTCAGGGGCATGGAATTTTACTTTCTGGCTATCTCAATTATTCTAGAATTTTGGTGTTTGGAATTTATTTACAAGTAGAAACCTTAATTCCTGGCTATGCCAATTATTCTGGAGTTTTGATTTTTGGTGTCTGGAATCGATTTGCAAGTAGTCCCAATGGAGGCGTCACACCAGTTGTCTAAGAGGATACAAATAATATAAAAGGAAGTCTCATCACCAACTCCAGCCTCTGGAAGTTTTGGTGTTTGGAATCCATTTGCATCTAAGAGGATACAAACAATATAAAAGGAAGTCTCATCACTAACTCCAGCCTATGGAAGTTTTGGTGTTTGGAATCCATTTGCAAGTACACAAGTAAGTTTCCATCACCAACTCCAGCTTCTGGAAGTTTTGGTATTTAAAATAAATTTCAAATAATCCCACTTGTATATTCTCACCAAAAAAACAAATATATGCTAAATACAGAAACAACAGCCAAAAAAATGTTACTATCTCAAATATTTTCGGTTTGAATTAGCGTATGCCTCCAATATCTATTTTTGAGATTCAAAGCATACGGATTTTTCCAATTTCTCTACCCTCTCAATACAAAGTGGGGCATGGAGGAAAAGCAGCTGGCCTTTATAAAAGAGCTCATCTGCGGGAGAACTGACGGAATCCAGCTCGATTGAGGTGGCCTCGACAAGTTTGAGTCCTCGGTGGGGTATATCAAACTCGAATTCTCTCGAAACCGCCGCACTATTCATATTCAGTCTCCTCTTGCTCACGCCATCAGAAGCCATATCCAAGCCAATTGTAAATTTATCAAAAATAAATTCAACGATCTTTTCATAATTCAATACCCCGAATGAGTCTCCCAACAAGAGGTATGAGGAAATTATTTCTGTCTCTCAAGATCACTCCCAACATAGTAATAATATTCATTCAGTTCACTGCCTAAGTAAGTTCTGGAGCATCTTTTCGCCCTTTCAACAATTGTATTAGTCTTTTTAAAAAAATGTATTTATGTCTAGGAGAAATGGGGTGGTCATGTTGTTACATCTCCTCGGTGTTTCACAGGTTTACTCATTTCCAGTTAATGAATAAGATTGCTGATATCTCTCTTTATAGTTTTTAAAAGATGGACAAGATGGACAAGATGTCACAAGATGTCACAATGTGTTTTTAAATTATGTTTTGGAAGAGGTAAAAGTTTTGAGAGCATTTTCAATTTACTTCAGTTTTGATAGTGGACATGTGAACTGGGCTATATGGAGATAATTAGAACTATTTAATCCTGCTCATTGTTTGGTGAATTTGAGATTCAAAGTTTGTCTACCAAATGTTTTACAACAAATTGACAACATTGCCTAGCTTGTTGCTTGAATCTGCATCAGCTCTTGAAACGTCACCACTTATGGATTACCAGCAGAGAGTAATAGCATATATATGGTTAGATATTTTATTTTTCTTACTTATATTGTTATTGGTCTTGATGGTATTGTTTTGGTTGTGGTGAATTTTAAGAAGAATTGATCACGCTCCTTTTGAAGTGCCAGCCCTTGATGCTCAATTGTGATGTAAAATATAGGAAGACAGAAACCTTTGCATTGTTGTATTGGTAATATGTTGTTTTTTATTGAGTTTTGGGAGTTGGAAAAGCTTGTTTCCTTCACTGGTGAGAATATTAGAAGGATAATCTATGATAAATAGTGCACGAGACATCGTTTACACAAAATATTTTGCTTATACTACCCTTCACTCTGTTTTTTGCTATCTCTGAAGGCGTTTATCTATCATTTGTATTGAATAAGGTACCACGGGGAGGTTGGTGTCCCTTCTTAATTGCACCATAATGTTCTCTTGGAACTATGGAAGGCAGAAAAGTATAAATATTTAGCACGGAGAAAACTCAGCATAGAAGGTTTGAATGGATTGCTTTCCAGGGTGAATTCACGTGTACCAGGAATTTTTTTCTTCTACAGTGACCTTATTTCGAGCTTACCACTAATTATTGAGAATTATGTAAAGAATGTGGGGTCTCTGCATGAAGTTCTTGTCATTGTTACCATAAGAAGGGTTCCAGTCAAGACAGTGCTTTTGTCAGAGAGATTTATGGTTGGAAAACTAGACCTAAAGGGTGTATATAAATGCATAGCCCAATATGAGTACAATCTATGTGTTACAGGCCCAAGCCACCAAACAATACTTTTCCAATGTTGGGTCCCTTCAAATTCTGAATCTAAGAAGCCCCATAGGAGCAACAAAATGAAAATGATACCTAGAAAATCACTCTTCTTGCCTAAGCCACCAATCTTAGCAAGGCTTAAGGAGGACCAACAATAATTATAAGGATCCCATGCTTCCACTATACTCTCTATTGCTTTATGATCCAATATGTTTCTCATCTTATCTTTCCATTTTGTTTTGAATGTGGAGTCTTTATAGCCTGCAATATAGTATGCTCTAAGCCCTTGTAGCAATATTCAAAATGTGGCTACAGTTGCTTTACAGTATCTGTAGATGAGGGTATGCCCCCTTTGTCTGCTATGGTGGAGAGCTAGGCTTTTGCTATGAGTACCTCATAAAACACACCCTCATATGTTAGTTGCAATGTCCTATTTGGGGACAAGAACACAGGTCCTTGAGTTGCGGCCATGGTTTTAATACCAATCCTCTTTTGACTTCTTCCTTGCTTGGTAGCAATTTACAAGAAACTCTGTACCCCAAGAACCAGTATGCTCGAAACTTGTTCGTATCAAACACTAATATATCCAGGTTTTTCAAATGGGCATCTCTGAAATTTTGGAAAATAAATTTAAGCATTTGGCAAGTTTTGGCCTGCTACTCATAAACATCAATCCGAAAAAGGGGTATGTGTTGTAGTATTTGTAAATGAGTAAACATTTAAATTTAGTTTTATATGAAAAAAGATTTAGTATGCATAATGAAACATTAAATTGAAATAATAATAATAAAACAGTTTAATTGACATCTCATATGAACTTAGTAGTGAAAAATGTCATTTTAATAGAGTTCTCGCAAGTTAAGGAATTTGTGCATCCCTATATCTACGAAAATTTCACCGAGAGTTGAATCGGGATATTAAAAACACATTCGAGGTTTTATCCAAAAGAAAGTTCATGACATTTAATATGAAGTTAGTAGTGAAAAATGTCATTTTATTATATTTTTGGCAAGTTAAGGAATTTGTGCATCCCTATATTTATGAAAATTTCACGAGAGAGTTTGATTTAAGCAAGGAGTTTGATGGCTTTCACTTGTATTTTTCGAAACACCTAGTTGATAGAACCATGTAGTAGGAAAAGGACATTTAATTTTTACCCTCACGATGGTTTGTGACAGCTAGCAACCTTGTGTGCCCTCTTTAAAAGTGACAATTCATTCTTAAATATGTAACATATGGAAAAACAAAATCTCCAAATACAAAAAAAAACTTAAAATAATGTACAAAAATATGTTCACATAAACAACTACTACATGAATAATGGATAACCTCTATATGACATTAACTATAACTCATTATCATCCACCCTTGCTTTCAAGAATGTCCATTCACATGTTGCTATTCTTCCACACACTACTATTACTTATCCATATTCAAAACACACATAACTAATAGTTTCAAGTGTAACTCAATATCATCCACCCTTGCATTCAACAATGTCCATTCCCATGCCACTATTCTTCTACACACTATTATTTATAAAATATCTATATTCAGCATACACATAACTAACAATTCCAATTGCAACTCTTTATCATCCACCCTCGCTTTCAACAATGCCCATTCACATGTCCCTATTCTTCCACACTCTATGCCTTACGGCGTTTCCTTTGCAACATTAGGTGCAAATGCTAGTTTAATTACACGGAAGGTGTTCTTTCTGGAACAATTTCACTTGTCGAATATCGTCTACCCTTTTGTCTATTGGGTGACATCTATCTCGATATACCTGAGAACATCTGTCCGTTCGCGTGGTACGTCCATACTAACTAGAATCTTTGTTCCACTAGGGTCTGGTTTGTTGATGGGGATCACACTCACAAAGAGAAAGAATGGAACTAATTTGTTTGGAATTACACCAGACCCCTACTCTGCGGCCCTTTAGAGCCATGAACAGAAGTCAAGTCATGCATTCAAGATGCTCTAAGATTTTCTGCTGCAAAAAAGAAAAGAAAACAACTCTGGGATAGATGTTGCACATACATTGAAATACAAAGATACACAGAAGCATTGTAAGATGCAGAGAAATGTTGGCAGTTGGAGCCTTCGAACAATATCTATAATGTTCTCAAAGTTGAATCACTGGTGGCACTGGGAAAATATAACGCCGCTTATAAATTTATTCAGACTTGTTCCAAATCCATGAAGAAACATAATGCAACCATTTTTTTCTAGATGTGTGTGAAATATCATGACATTGGCGAATCCATTGTGGGAATTACGGTCAAAATTATAAATTCCCTCTTATGAGCGAGATTTCGATTTCATTGGGGTGGTGGAGATCAAGATGACAAAGAATGGATGTGACAGGGGAATGTTTGCTATTGAGTCTATTAAGGCTGGTGAAGTTTTATTCATCAACAAGGCTCTGGTTGTATGCGGCAACTATTATTCTTCTATCATGTATGATCCTTTGGAAAATGGTTTGATTCAAAATGTGGGCTTTGATTCAAAATGTGGAATGTGCCCTTAGTGCAAAAGGGACCAGGCCCTGCAACTTTGTTTTTCTCAAGATTAAGAAAAATTCAAACCCAGTGCAGTGATGTGTGGTTTGACGGTAAGTCACATGGGCGAAGCCCGGAGAGACCGAAGTTCAAACCTCATTGAGTACAATGACCTGCTGTGGTGGCGGCTAGAGGGGCGGATTCCCCTTTCCCGTGAGTCTCCTCTTGCTAAAATCATAGGAACTTAGTATACCTAACTTGCAGGTGGTTGGTTATGCTTTTGGTGTTATAGTGGCAGCTATGAGGTTTGATCCTGGGTCTCTTGCTAAAATCATAGGAACTTAGTATACCTAACTTGCAGGTGGTTGATTATGCTTTTGGTGTTATAGTGGCAGCTATGAGGTTTGATCCTGGGTCTCACCTAGATTAGGCCTGGCAGTTACCGATTCACCATGTGGTTTAAAAAAAAGAAGGAACTTAGTATACCTAACTTGCAGGTGGTTGGTTATGCTTTTGGTGTTATAGTGGCAGCTATGAGGTTTGATCCTGGGTCTCACCTAGATTAGGCCTGGCAGTTACCGATTCACCATGTGGTTTAAAAAAAAAGAAAAAGTCAAACCCAGATTCCCAAATATGTCGGAGTTCATTAAGAAGGAGTCTGCAAGCGGGACCTATTACACTCTAAAAATAACTACATAGAACTCAAAGCCTAGATTAGGCTTGGCAGTTACCGATTCACCATGTGGTTATAAAAAAAAGAAAAATTCAAACCCAGATTCCCAAATATGTCGGAGTTCATTAAGGAGGAGTCTGCAGGCGGGACCTATTACACTCTAAAAATAACTACATAGAACTCAAAGCAAGAAGTTGTGAAGGTGAATGTTTGTGAAATATGTGATAAAATATGCAACGTTCAAATCCTAAATATCATAAAAAATTTAGGGGTTAATATTTGCCCATGGGCTAATTTTCTATACTTTTTCCAAAAAAAAATATTCGTTAATTCTCATTTTTTTGTAAAAATGATTCGCCCAAATTTTATAGAACGAAATTATTTTACCCTATAAATGGCGAAAAATTATATATAAACTATATAAAAATATTGTTAATTTGAATATTTTAAAAAAAATATGTCCAAACATTTTATTGATTTCATATTATAGACTAGTTGGATTCACCAAGGTTCTAAACTTTAAGATAAATTTCCATCTTTAAAATTTTCGTATGATTTCATGGAAGAATCAATGCAGTTATCAAAGGAAATGAGCGGTTATAAGAAACAAATGAGTTTCTTTGGGGTTTGGATACTGTCATCCTTCATAAACCATTTGTGTGCTCCCAATGCCCCAAGAATCAACGTAGGACACAATATTATGAGGATCGATGCAACCATACACATAAATCCTGGTGAAGAGATCACCATCCCGTACTTCGATGTTGCAGTCCACTGAATTTTATCAAAAGAGCCAAGCATGGGGATTCGACTGCCACTACGATCGATTCCAGTTCGAGAGATGTACTATAGCTATCAATGCAGGTTATAAATTGTGTTCAGAAATATTCATATCGGCGTTTTGCAAGGCCTCTTCATTGAGGATACCTACGACCAATTCAAGAGATGTACTATAGCTACCAATGCAGGTTGCAAATTATGTTAAGAAAGATTCATATCGACGTTTTGCAAGGCCTCTTCATCCACGATACCTGGGGGCCGTCCTCTTCTGCCATGTGACCCCAACTTTGAGTCATTGTCTGGATGCAAGCCCATCGATTTAGAACCCATGAGTGTCCTCATTACCAACGTCGAACTATTTTATGAGGACATTGATGTCGATGGTCAAGAAGGTTGATGGTGGATAAGATGTGCGTTCATGCTCTATTACTTCATGTTTCTCGTGGAGATGATGAGGGAATCTGGGACAGAGAATCCTCGAGGATATGAGGATGACATGGGTAAAACTTGCAGGGGAATTTTAATGGATTTTAGCGAAGAAATAGGTGGAACATGTCCTGGGGATCCTCGTTATTTACTGCTATGTCAAAAGATTTCCCGGGCTTGGAGAAATCTTGTAGCAGTGGCAGCCAAGAATACAGGAAAGACTGCAATTTATAGGGTGTCTAGGTATCCCAAAGAGAGGGTTGAGGAGAAGTCGAAGAAGGCTTGCATAACAGAAGCCACATGTTGCAAAAGCGATAATGACTAAATACTCCAATAAGGAAATCCTGTAACACTTCTCCCTGGACTAAGATGAGAAGGCAATTTGAATTGCATTGTGTCCTGAAGTCTCAAATAAAAGACTGGATTCGCCTCATGGTAAAAATATGTTTCTTCCAAACAAATTTGAATCATACAGACACATTGCATATCACGTTTTTAAAGTAATGTAGTGTTGAGGTAACACGATTTTCATTATTTAATTTGAAAGTATAGCCAACACAATTAAAATTTTCAACTACAACACTTTAAAATGTTTTCAAAATGATGAAACATTTTAGAAAGAATTTACGAGGATTTGCCTCTCACTAAAAAATTACTTGTATAAAGTTCAATGGATGGTCATTTGAAAAACGCTCCTAACAAAGTTGGTTGGTTCAAATTCGAGGCGGAGAGTATTGTAGACTTGAAGTGCCTTTCATTCGAGAGTATGTTCAACTTTGGATGAGAGGTAATTCTAAAATTAATTCCCTTTCATTCCAGAGTATATTCAATTTTGTAAGAGAAATAAATTTAAATTTAATTTGTAGTTTTCACAGTTTTATTATAAAATGTATAAATGTGTTATTTATGTACTTATTTAGTGCTTTTAAAATTATTTGGGAATAAATAAAAAAATATTTATATTTTTTAAGATTTGCTAGATAATGTGAGGCTTGAAATAACTGGGGCACACCAACAAAATACGTGAAATAAATAGAACACTTAGCTTATAACATGGCCACACCAACATAATTGAATTGCCTTTTATTCGAGAGTATGTTCAATTTTGGATGAGAAATAATTTTAAAATTAATTCTTAGTATGTTCAATTTTGGATGAGAAATAATTTTAAAATTAATTCTTTCTATTCATTCGAGAGTATACTCAATTTTGTAAGAGGTAATTTTAAATTTAATTTGTAGTTTTCAAATTTCATTCTAAATGTGTGAATCTTGAAGTGACAGTATGACTGGATAAGTTTTCAAACTAGTGACCTCTACACCACAAAGTGCTTTAACAGAACGCCATATCACAATCTCCTCTACACCCTTTAGGCAAAAATATTTAAATTTCATCAAAAATTGTTTCTATAATTAAATTAATAATCAAATTCAATATTTTTAAATAAATTTATGATGATTTACTTAAACTATTAAGGATCACATAGAATTGATGAAATAAGGCTTATATCAATTCACGCTTGTCATTCTCATACCAAATACATAACAACTTGTTCCATTATATATTGATGGGATCGATAAGCTCAATAGACATGACAATCTGGATGATAAGAACTCTAACTTAGCTGTTGAGAAATGACAACAATAAATTCTAGTTTAATTTGTCCTTGAATTAAACTGTGATTTAAAATTGAATTCTATTGTCATAGCAACTTATAAATAGTAAATAATTTAAATTAACTTAATTAGCTTAGAAATTTCGAGTTGGAGGTCTTTTGGAAGTCATGTATATGTTCTCCTTAAATTTTAGGGGTCTAGTATGAATTTAAATTGAGTTGTAATTAGATAACTCAGTTTATTGAGTTATATTTAGTTAAACTAGTTCTAACTGTTTGTTGAACTAGTAGAGGATTAACAACCAATTAGAGAACTGGTGCATCTACAAGTGCTACTCCAGATAATTGAAGATTCACTCATCCGAAACTCATGCATGTCAGTTTTGAGAAAGACACCATTGCGTACTATTAGTTGTGTGATTTACTGAGTTGTAAATATCATGCATGCAATAAGGAAGAGGACCTAATTAGGATTATGCAATTTTGGAAGCATGAATTCCCTTTAAATACGGGTTATTCATCCTGGGAATTGTGAAAGGAAATAAGGGCTTGGAAGGCAGTGGGAATTGGCGAAGTGTTGGCTAATATCGGGCTTGTGAGGTAGAGATTTGAGCATACTTGTGCGGAATTGTTTTAGTGAGAACCAACTTTGTATCTTCGCTCATATTTATGATTTAATGCAATATAGATAGGCGGGGTTTTGAGCAGTGGCTTTCCCCAAGAAAACTTATTGTGTTATTTTCCATTGATTTGTCTTCTTCTTGTTCATATTGTTTTCATCGATCTATTGGCTTCCATGGGGTGAAAGTAGAAGTAGATTCTTGGCCAGTGCTTTAGTAAATTACATGAGGTTGTGAATCTATAGGAAAATCTACATGGTATCGGAGCTGAAGACAATATACTAGAGGAGATTTCAAAGTTTTGAGTTTTGGGTTATAGGGGAAATTCGAATTTTCAATACATACTTCAGGATCGACAGATGATGTTCTAAGATTTGCGGCTCAAGTATGCCTTGGAAGGTAGCTCGAATTATATATCCTGGAAGGAACAAATGGAGGTTGTGTTGGAGGATAATGGCTTGAAGGAATTCGTTGATCAAGGCATTCCTAAGCAAACAACATCGAATGCATAGAATCTGGCTGAATGGAAGAAGTGTGTGGCAAAGGTGAGGCGGATAATCCTTGAGGGAGTTCGAGACCATATTGTCTCGAGTCTCCATGGCAAGGAAAATTCCTATGCCATGTGAAAAGCATTAGCGGACTTGTATCAAAACTACTGTGACCAAAGGAAATTGGCACTGAAGGACGAACTACGAAAAATAAAAATGGAGAAAGGCAAGACTATTCCAAAATACTTGACCAAGTTTACTTAATGTCGTGATGAACTTGGAAGTGTTAGAATCACGGTTTCCGAGGATGATATGGTGAATCTTGACCTTCTGGGACTCCTAAAGAGTTGGCATAGTTATCAGGACTCTATCAATGGTTGGGAGAAGCTACCAGATTAGGAACGACTATGGTTGGATTTGACGCAGGAGGAGTTCAGGAGGAACACTAGGGATGGCTCTTCATCAGAGACTGATGATGAATAGAAATGTGCCTTAGTGATTAAGGTGAAGAAGGGGAAAGGGAAAGTTTCCCATTCCAAATCAGGTTCTTATCATGGAGGCAAGAAGAAAGACATGACGAAAGTGAAATACTTTCATTGTCACGAGTTGGGTCATTTTGCTACAAATTGTCCACTCAAGAAGTCCAAGAAGAAGTCCTCAGGAGGAGCGGTGGGTGAGGATTTGGCCTCTCAATTTGAATTGGAATTTTCCCTCATTGCATGCATGGTGTCATCAATGATGGGAAGTGTATGATACTTAGACAGTGGAGATTCATTCCACATGACTGGGGATAAAGAGTTATTCAGTGACTTGGAGGAGAAAATCTCTAGATGCATATCGAGATGGGTGACGATGGGAGGTATAGTGCTACTGGATTGGGCATGGTTACTTTTCAGAGGGAGCATGGGGCTCCACTCACTTTGAAGAATATTATGTATGTGCCTGTTCTGAAGAAGAACTTGGTATCCATTACCATGATTAAGGATAGAGGCTATGATGTGATCTTTTTGAAAGTAAAGGCATTCCTTCGACATATAGCCACGGGTCAAGTAAAGAATATAGGGATTCAGGTGAATAATCTCTATAAGCTGGAAGTAGAGGATTGTGTTGCTTTGAGCACGAAAGCAGAGATGGTGCAAAGCTGAGGCGTTGGCGAGTTGTGGCACAGGCGATTGGGTCACTTGCATCATGGGGCTTTGAAGATCATGCAACATATCTCCACCGGTTTGCCCAAAGGTACACTAGAGCAAGTTGATACATGCAAGGGGGGTACTTTGGGTAAATACACCAAGTCTTCCTTTCACGAGAGAGACAATCGAGCAGAGGCTCTTCTAGAGCCAGTCCATTTAGATATGTGTGGACCATTCTCAACAACATCCATGGCCAAACACAGGGATTATGTTATATTTGTTGATGAATTTTCTCGAAAATGTTAGATATTTTTTTATGCAGAAAAAGGATCAAACCCTCACAAAGTTTTGTGAGTTTAAAGCATTGGTGGAGAAAGAGTCGGGCAATAAAGTTAAAGCTTTGCAGAGGGATAATTGTGGTGAATATGTCTCAAACGAGTTTAATAACTTCTATGCAGCAGAAGGGATTAAACAGGAGTTGACGACACCCCATAACCCTCAGCAAAATGGGGTGGCCGAGAGGAAGAACAAAAGCATAGTAGGGGCAGCAAGGGAGATGTTGCATGATCAAGGTGTCCCACTGAGGCATGCAACACAATGGTTTATGTTTAGAATCATAGCTCGCATAAGATTCTTGCGATGAAGACACCAGAGGAGGCTTATTCTGGTAAGAGGCCAGATGTTGGTCACTTCAGGATTTTTGGGTCATCGGTATATTGCCATGTGACCAAAGATGCACGGAAGAAGCTTGAGCTAACAATAGAGTTGATTTTTGGGGTACACTGATACACCTCACAACTATCGGGAGTACTTGCCGACCAACAGGATGACAATGGTTCGCAGGGTTGTCAGATTCGATGAGGAGAAGACCATGCGAGTTTCCCTTGAGAGGGAGCTTTATCTACATGTGGTTGAGGAGATTTTAGCTCCTAAGGTTGAGGAGCCTCAAATTGATGTGGAGCAGCCACATGCAAAGGATCCAGGAGTTGAGACATCCACTCAGGAAAATTCTTCCAGAGATGGGAGAAAGAGCACCATAGAGGCAGATAGATTATTGTCGGATGCTAGAGAGAATGTGGGAGCACCCACATCACAACGTAGACAGAGGAGGTCACCTGACATGTACACTGGATACATGGCTCTTATGAGTGAATGTGTTGTGACAGAGCCATCCTCCTTCAAGGAAGCAGTGCAACAGTGGATTTGGGTTGATGCCATGGTATAGGAGTATGACTTCATAGTTCATAACAATGTTTGGGATGTGGTCCCGAGGCCAAAGGATAAGTCTGTGGTGAGCTACCGTTGGCTTTAAAAGGTAAAGCAAGTTGCAGGTGGTAGTGTGGATAAGCATAAGGCTAGATTTGTGGTCCATGTCTTTTCACAGGTAGAGGGGATTGACTATGATGAGACCTTTTCTCCTATTGCAAGGTACTCATCGATCAGATCTATATTGGCACTATCAATGTAGATGGGTTGGAAGATACATCAAATAGATGTGAAGACATCCTTCCTTAATGCCACGATTGAGGAAGAGGTGTACATAGAGCAACCTGAAGGTTTTGAAACCTTTGATCTTGAGTTGCATGTGTGCTAGCTCAAGAGAGCATTGTGTGGGCTGAAGCATGCACCTCATGCTTGGTACACTAGGATAGACAACTACTTCATTAGGTTGGGCTTCATGAAGAGTGAAGCAGATGCGAACCTGTACCACATAATGGTGGAAGGTAAACTGTTGATCATTGTACTTTATGTTGATGATCTCATATTGATAGGTGATGATCAACTGATCAAATTGCAAGGAGGACCTTGCAAGAGAGTTTGAGATGAAGGACTTGGGGCTTATGCATTACTTTCTGGGCATGGAAGTATGACAAGGTGGTGGAGATTTGTTTGTGTCTCGAGGCAAGTATGCCAATGAGATACTCAAGAGATTCCGCATGGAGAGCAACAAACCCATGGAGACTCCTCTAGTAGGTAATTGGAGGAAGGAGGATGCTACTTCAGGGGAAGTAGTGGAAGCTATTGTTTACAGGCAGCTTGTGGGTTCACTCATGTACTTGGTGAAAACATGATCAGATATGTGCTATGCAATTAACCAGCTAAGTCAAGCTATGGTTAGGCGATCCAGGAGGATCTCGAGACACTAAGGGGATGGACAAGGCTTGAAATTCAAAATGGAACAAAGGAGGATTCGGTGGCATCAGTTGAGAGGGCTCGTCTTCCTAATCGCAGTAGCGTGAACGGTTCGTCAATCTGAGCTCGTATGCAAAAGATAAAGCTCTTCAAAGTTTGGTATGGCAGGGG
>APFE031457104.1:2678-53329 GCA_000404065.3 Pinus taeda
AATTAGGATTTTGGCCTAAATCACTACAGGAAGTCTCAACAACCTGTAAATGGCTTATCGTTTGACATGTGGCATGACAGCCAGGTCAGAGCGAAAGGTATGGGCAAAAAGAGGAATGTCCAAGCATGGACAAGCACCTATCCCGCAGCGGAAATATCCCTCCTGTATGCACGGTCAACACCTAGTCAACTATGGCATGTTGGCACAAAGGCAGCAACAGCACTCAGTTACAACCCATTCGATTTTTAAGTTGTTTCCTAGTTTTTATATGCGTAAGATAGGATAGGAACATCTCTGCGTTTTTACAAAAGCAGCAACAGCCGCCCATGGATAAACATCCATTTTTCAAAGGATGTAATGTATGTAATTAAAAGGCTGAACCGGGATATATGTTCTTTGACCTACCTACCTACCTTTTGGATATTGCAGACTGTTACGTTTTATATACATTGTCGTCTCAGAACAGAGTTTTTTGGTTTTAATATAAGATTGCATTACAATCTCTGTGCATTGCTTAATACTGTGATCGTGGTGTGACTATCTCGGTGTGCCAAAGACGCGGACGGGCCCTGCGTGCATGGTATACCGACATTTTAATTACGTTTGCATTGTATTTTCATTGTGATCTTAATTTCATTTTACAGTCAAGCGTTTGAATGGTATTTGGTATCGATTTATATGCTTAGAGGCTTGATTGATGCTTACGTTGTGTTTATGAATGCATTGTTAGATGTCTGTGCATGTGTTTGAACAAACCTTCATCTGGATTGTGAATTACATCCTGTAAAGGATTCGATCCAGGGTTGCTTGTAAATCACTGATATGGACGATGCTTATGGTTTTTACTTTGCATGCTTACATTAAATATTCATGACTGTTGAGTGACATTGAACAGGGGTTTCATGTTGGTGTCTTTGTAAGGAGACCGAAGCCTTTAAATCTAGTGATACACAACATGTTATGGATTGTGTTTTAGTTGTTAATAGCATATGGTTTGATACTTAGTTAAAGCTATCATTGATAGTTTAACATTAGATTTAATCTCAGCACTGTACTTAGGAATCATAGGTCTAAAATAGATCCTTTATGCTTATATATTTTAGGCACACATCTCTAAGTATATGCACCCTGGTTGATAATAAATTTAGACCAATCTAGCACCCTAGATAGGACACTACAGGTGACATGGCACTTGAAACTCAGTTAACTCAATTAATTCGAGTTAGAGGGCTTGAGTCCAATTAAGCATGAGTGATTTCTAATTTTTAGCAATCTAATTGAGTTATATTAAGTTGTGTTTAGTTAAACTAGTTCCAACTATTGGAGAAACTAGTGGAAGTTCAGTTGTGTGGTGTGACTTCAGTCTAACTCAGTGATTATCCAGTTAATTGATAAATCAACCCAAAATAAATAACTCATGCAGAGAATTCAAGTTACCTAGTTGAGGTGGATATTCCAAGGCAGTGTAACATCAGTTGTAGACTATTATGGAGTGTACAGGTGTTGCATGCAGTCAGATGATCAACCTTGGGAATTGTGCAATCCATTATGGATAAATTCCTAAATAATAGGGGCCTAATTTCTCAAGGAATTGTGCAAGGAAATAGGGGCTCAAGAAGAGGTAAAAATTGACTAAGTCTGGGTTAGAGCTTCTCAGTGAGTAAAGAGATAGGTTATTCACATGCAGGTTGTGCTCAGTTGAGAAAAACAATTGTAATACATCTATATTCATCATATTAATGCAAGAAGGCATTGGGTTTTTAGTATATTGATTTCCTTGGGAAAAATATTTTGTGCATGTGTGTTATTTCTCATTGCTTGTTTGCGATTGATGTTCTAAATTGTGAATTGCTTTCCGTAGAGCAATATAGTAGGTTTGTGTCTTGTGATTTTGATTAAAACTTCATGAGCAGTTGCAAATCTACATCATAATTTCTATACTCTGGTGGTTGTTCATAATGATTGATCTTATCACACTAACTCTATCATGACTAAAATTAGACTTTATCTTAGCACACACAAGGCTGTAATTCAATCATTTTTCCATAATTTTGAGAACAATATTTGACCAAGGTCCTAACCTTATCCTTTTTCATTGGCATCATAGATATAATAGTCGATTGTTATTGATTTAAACACTTTGTTATGAAGTTATCTAAATAAATTAAAGAATTGTGTAATGCTTTTCAATGTCATGAAATCTAGGGAAGTAAATGATTTCCTATTTAGGCCCATTCAAAGTACCAAATGCACGTGAATGATCCTACTTCCCTTAATTACTTTTTGGCACATTTATCACCACTACATATGACAAGAAACAACTCCCTTAACTCTACCATCTTAATCTTATTGTTGTATATGCCATGATCAAATAGTCTACTGATAAACAACATGATGAGATATTGAATTGATTTGCAAAGTGATTTCAAATAATAGTACCTAGAACTCCCCTACATAATCCAACCTCATGGATTGGGTTTGTTTGGTGGTGGTAACCCTTTCAAGCATAATATTTCACTATCTGAAGGGAATATTGATGCTAAGAATTTGATAAGTGACTTAACACATTATAGATATTGATATTGAAAAAATAAGAACAACAACCATAAAGTTGTCTATCACTACCAACCCTTTGTGGGAAGTGTAAATCCAACAATGTGTGAGCGTCATGGGTCTATCACTACATGGGACAACTATGTTCAAGTGATGCATGACATGTTCAATCCATTGAGGTGTTAAGAAGACCAATATGTGAAATGGCAACCACTATGTGAATGTTATGATCAAGTTGTTAATGACTACATGAATGAGTTCCATATGCTTGTGTATTATTTGAACATTGAAGAGGAGGAGAAAAATATTGTTCTTAAGCATTGGTATGTATTACACCAATATCATAGCAACATGATACCACTTATTATGACAAATAGTAATGGATGAAGAAGAAAACTCACTGCAACATCTATAAAACTACACAACTCGGAAAAAGAAAAAAGAAAAAAGAAAAAAAAATATGCCCTACGAAAGAAAGTTGGAGGAGTTATCCCCAACATAGAATAAGGACACTTGTAAGTGGTGTGATACTCATAATACTTCCAACTACAAAAGGTTAGAATATTTCTTATGCCAAACATTTTTTAGCACAATTGTGGATCCCACTACATATAGTAACAACAAGGAAAAGCTAATTACAACATTTACACTTGAACATTACATAGGGTCACAACAAGGAAAAGTTAGTCACAACTACACTTGAATCCTCTAACATCAACATTCTCACAAAACACACTAAATCGATGTCCTTGTCAAGCACAACTAAATTAGAGGAGGAGAAAGAGTGCTTATTTAATGATGATGTTCAATTATGCCACTCAAGTAAGGATATGGAACAATAGAGTCAACTAAATGAATCAAGCATGGAGGAAGCATATTAAAAACCTACATTGTAAAAGAAAACCAATGTATAAAGAATAACGAGACTATAAAATAAAACCAAATAGATAAGCAACTAACATAATCACCAAAAAATATTAAACAATATCGATGACATGAAGATGTAAACCAAGAATTTATAACGAAGAAATCCATAGGGCAACACTCCAATGTATTGATTAGATGCCCTTATAAAATGGCCTTGGAAGTCTATAAGTAAGAAACCCTTAAATAAAGGAAAACTAGAGTTAATAGACAAATACATTAATTAAGAAATAATGGGCCAATGAAGTGAAGCAATTGGTATCTCTTTTTTCTATGTTCTTACATACATTTAAACATTTTTTGAAGGATTCTTAGGTTCCCTACTTATCATGTTTTTAAGTCATAGAACATAATGAATAAGACAAACCAACATCTTACCAACTGTCAACTAGAGAAGATGAAGAGAAACGAGCTACCATTTTGATGATGCTTGCTTGGTGTCCATTGATTATCCATGATGTCATTTGACATGTCTTTTGAATCATTGAATATTGTTGGACATGTGTGGTGATTTATCCCTTGTTTACAAATGTGTGGATCCATTGAATTCAAGGATTAATTAATGTTGAGTATACTAGGGATCCACTGAATGGTCAACTAAGATTTGACCAAGGAATTGACTAGGGATTGTGCATTAATCGATTATTGCAAGTGGAATCTTGGGATGGATTGGACCTTACCACTTAATTAGCAATAGTATCCATTACTTGGTTATGTAGACAAGGAAACTTGTGTGCCAATTTAGTGATGGAAAATTGCTTCCTTATGTTGGGATTTGGCTTACTTTATCCCTCTAAAATAAAGGAATAATTTGTGTCCTTGTATGTTGTGCTTGTTATCCAACAATGGTGTTAACTACAAGTGGATCTTGAACATATTGGTAGATTCCCTCTAGTTATTCAACCTATGACTTAGTATGTTCCAATATTGTTAGAAAATATGATTGAAGCAAGTCCACATCAAATACTTGTTGCAAGGTAAGTGTGGTGGAATGATGAGTTTAAAATCATTTTCCCCAATTTTTTCAAACATAGTGTAAGGACCATATCTCAAAGGCTTAAAATTCCAATATGGGCAACTTAATATTTCCTTTAGTATATCCAATGAAACAGATCCCCTATTTTGAATTAATGAGTAACAAGATGCTTGTCATGTCAAGCTTTGGATTTTTTATATGCTCTCTTCAACATTTCATGTGCTTGTTTATGAATCTAACAAACCTTATCCCTAAACTTGAGTACCTTGTCAAATTTTTTTATTCGTAGTCTGTGGTAGTAGAAACAATTGATTGATTGACTAAGTCAATATGCACAAATATTTGAAATCCACAAAAATTCTCAAAGGTATTCTTTCATATGGAACTATGTTGAGTTGAGTTGTAGGTCACAATTAGAGACTCTCATCTCATGTTTAATGATGCTTGTGATTGTATATTCAAAGTAGTTGTATCACCATGCAATTGGCAACCTTAACCTATCCATTTTTCTAAGGAAAGTATATTGTTGAAATGGAAAGTTTTATGTCAAGCTATTGTTAGACAATTTTCAAAAAGACACTAATAAATCTAGAATCATGGTTAGTGATGATTATAGTCAGTAGATCATAATTCTTCCAAACATGTTTGAAGAATAATTGCACCAAGTTTCAAGCACTTGAATTCTTCTTACCAACTACTAGAATAACCATATTTGAAAATACATCAACCACCACCAAGATTGCATCATTTTGGTACTTAGTAATAGGATATCTAGTTAAGTAGTCCATGGAGATAGACTCCCATGATCAATCTAGAATAGAAAGGGGTACAAATCTTATCATCAATTTGGTGCATTGGTGATGGTATAAATCATGCATGCTTTAATGCATTTGTTGACATTTGACTTAAATGAAGGCCAATAGAAATATTTGCGTAGCACTGTAAGAATATTAACTACTCCAAAGTGGCCTATTATTCTTATTATAGTTTGCATCTTAGATAAGCTTTTGTTAATGCTCATCTCAAGATACACAAAGTTTTCCTAGCTTGTCAAGCAATTTTTCCTTCAAGTTGTAGTCGAAGGCAATCGATAGATATGTCTGGTGATGTTGACACACTGATTAAAAATTAATGTCTTATTCATATAGTTGAAGTTAAGTAATTATGTCATAATCATGTGCATTAACACTATAAAAGTGTAGTGGCTAGGGATTGAATAAGTCAATGGGTTGTTGTATTGGCATTACCTTCCTTGTGCTCAATTTTCAACTAAAATTGTTGTAGGAAACTAATTCACTTGATATGTCTTGTGATTTATAATGTAGACTATGAAGGAGCAAATTGTAGGGGCTTATGGTTAGTCTCTATGATTATCTCTTTGTCTAGAATATAGTGTCTCCATTGCTTAATTGCTTGCACATGGCATATAGTGCACTTTCACAAGTTGAATACTTACAAGAAATATCATTGAGAGTTTTTAAGTGAGATACCACTAGGTGACTAACTTGAGTGAGCATTGCTTCCATAACATAGTCTAAAGTGTCAATCTATCTTTCAATTGGTTAAAGTAAATCAAGTAAAGTGACCATTGGGGTTGTACAAAGCTTGCCTTTATGTCTTTCAAAAGTTTGGTATTCCATTGATGTCCATTTGAACATTGTATTTCCACCTCCCTTTAATAATTCATTCACGGGCCAAGTAATGTCACCTAATCTTAACTCAAATCTGCAACAACAAAAAAATTGCTAAGCCAGGAAAACCCCTTAATGCATGTGTGTCCCTAAAAGTGGGCCAATCCTTTATGACTTCGATATTTTCCAGGTTGACTCAATCCCAACAAATTTGATGACATGGCCCAAATAATTGATACTATTCATGGCAAAAGAGCACTTCTCCAAGTGTATGCAGAGTTTATGTTATTTAAGAGAGTTAAGCACTGAAGTTATTGCAAATTATTTGTTCACAATTTGTTATAAATTACCCTACCATCTAAATAGAGAATGTCACATGTGCCTCAAAAAGGTTGAAGACCATTGTCGATATAATCATGAAGATAATAGGTGTATTTGTATTCAAATAAGCCTTCCTTTATTTTGAACATAGTTTTCCAAACATTTGACTCTACGGGGATTTAATAATATCTCAACTTGAAATCGAGTTTGGTAAATAAATTAGCATCCTTAAAGAAACTGATTGAATCATCTATTTATGGAAGATAATACATATTTTTCATTGAAATATTTGAGATCCATGTAGTCAATGCAAATGTGCCATGTCCCATCTTTCATAGGATTAAGACATTTGGACTACCACAAAGAGAGGACCTAGGTTGAATATACCCTTTGTCAATTGATTCTTGAATTTTTCTACGGGTTTCTTCATTTTCTAAAATAAACCTTCTTTAAACATATGCATTACATAATGAAGAACCTAGAAAATGATCTATAATGAATTTTACTTAACAATATAGAAGTACTCCTATTGTATCTTTGAACACATCTTTATATACTTCAATTACTCTATCAAATTGACAATGTCAAAGTCAAGGGTGTTGGTTAGTGGACAATTGACTAGTTAGTATGATCTTCTTGACATGTTGAGGTTTAATCATCAACAACATACTTTTTTAGCATGGTTGGTCGAATTTCTTACTTGCTTTGTTGAAACCAATGAAATTGTAGCCATGGTTAGAGATTCGGGATTGCCATACATTGCTACATGACATTGGCAATCACCTTTTATGGTTGAGATTGGCAACTATCGTATTTTTATTGTAAGCATGGTCTTCCAAATAGTTCATCAACTATTGAGAGTGGTGCTACATCACCAAGCACTTTATCCTTGAAAAGCTTGATAAAGTAGGACAAATTGCATTATTAGATTATTATGAGTTCTTGCCCTTTTTCATCCAAGTGATGTTGTAATGTCATGGATGTGGAGTTGTAACGAGACCCGATTTTTGCACATTGTCTTTAAAGATAAATTTCTTTTGACTACCAATGTCCATAATTAGATGTAACATGTTGTCTTTAACCCATATCTATGTATGGAATGGTATTCTTATTTCTTCTTCATTGACAATAGTCAAGTTTGTGAGGGTTGTTGAGAGAGATGCATTCAAATTCAACACTTAAAGTTAATTTCCATCATACTTTTACCTCTATCATCATACTAGTTTAGATTTGAACTTTTATTGGAAGTATACATTTGTGACAATAATGTCTTTTGAGAAGTGCATTTAGATGAATCATGCCTTGCCAATCTATGGTAATCTCACTATTGAAATGCTAGAGGTTTGATATTACATTTTGCTTGAAATTTACCATTGAAGGCTTCTTACTATTGTCTCCTTTTTAGTAATCAATAGTTTGTTGTGTACATTGTTAGGGTCAGTAATTAACAAAGGTTTCTTATCAAAAGGTCAACCAATTGGTTTGGTCATGAATCATCTTTTCCCCTTAAAATTATACTTAATATTGATACAATAGTGAAAATGTTTTGCAAGAGTGGAAAGACTATGGATATAACTAATTGATGTAATTTACGATGAGTAGCTTGATTCTCCCCCTTTTCAATTCCAAGTCAAGCCATAAGTTAATGAATTCATCTATATAACTATATACACCATAATCTTTCCATTGCCCTAACAACATCCATTTATTATATTATCATTATATGTACTTGAGTGGATAGAATTTTGTAAGTTTTAAACCTCTACAATAAGTAATGTATACATAGATTCCTTATAAAATTAAAAGAAAAAATTGCAATCATACATAATACTTAGAGATTTACTATAGACACCCTTAACTAGGAAAACCATCAAAATATTTAGAGTCACTCCTCTAATCTTATCATCAATCAACTTCATTGTTTACGATACAATATATAGGATCTCACACAATCCAAACTCCTAATCCATTTAGACCTTAATTCTTGAATACAAATTAGAAAATCATGGGTTGGAAAATCACACGCTACAAAAGTGCTAAAAGCAAAAACTATGTGCCAAAATCTACCAAAAATGGATGCCAAAAACATTCACCCACTTGTTTTTTTCCTTTGAATATAGGGGGCCACAAGAGTACATGATCAACAATCCAATATAGTAATGCCCATTGTTTCTCTACACCAACAAAATTTTTTAGTGCTCATAGATTATGTTAATGAATTTGCAACATTCTTCAAAGTGTCCACCTTAACTAGCAATGCATTGTCTTCAACCATGTCTCACACAAAGTGATATTAAACATTGATATCCTTTGTGACCGGCCTTAGAATTGACATCTTTTTACACCTTCTTTTCCCTATTATTAATTCCTTTTTCACTAGCCTATAACCCTGTATTACTCCATTCTAATACTTATAGGAGTTGTCTTTAGTGCGACTTTTTGGACTTTCCGGTGCCGAAATTTGGAATAAAATTTTGAGGTGAAATCTTGATTTGTGTTATTTAAACTGGTTTTTTGACTGTATATATGGATTTAGCACCCTGAAAAACCCCTAGGGCACTTGGATTGTGCAGGGGTTACCCATCAAACTTGTGATTTCAATAAATTCCTACCGGATTTTAGAGAAATTAGACCAGAAAAACCCACTGGAAAAGCTTCCAAAAAGCCGCACTAAAGACAAATCGATACTTATATGCGTGATTTAGATATAAAGTGTTTCCATTGCATTTCCTTAATACTTTAGAATCTATTATTAAACATTGAAAATATCATATTTGTATTTATTTTTGAATTAATTTGTAAAGACGATGTGACAGATAGGTTGTTGTGCAGGTTGTGATGTTTCCACAGGGGATGTTTTGGTTACAATTGCTACAATTCCAAACTATATTGTTGCAACACTAAACCTTGTTGCTGCAACTCCGAACTTTGTTGTTGCAACTTTGAACCCTGTTGCTACAACTCTAAACTTTGTTGTTGCAACTCCTATTGATGTAACTCCAATTCACACCATTACTGCAACTCCGGTGCTACAACACTTGTTGCTGCAACTCCAACTCAAGCTATTACTGCAACTCCACTTCATGTCATTGTTGCAACTCTGGAACCATGAGCCAATGGAACCTTGAGTTGATGTTGTTACATAGTTATTCTATTATTTCAATCGTGATTAATACTAGACATGATCAAGTTAATAAATATTTTGGAATTATGTATGAGTAGTTTATTGTTTGCTAATTATTAACAAACCATAGGAGATATTTGTGGAGACATATTTATTGCTTGCTAATTGTTAGCAAATCATATGAGAAACTCGTAGATCTCATTTATTGGTTGTTATTTTATTTTTAAGCAAATGTTTTGTATAAAAGGAAAACTCTCTCCATTGCTTCAGAGAGGACTCTTAAAGCATTGTCTAAATCCAAATGAAATAATTTAATTATTAAGCCTTTATTTTATTTGTAGTTTATAATTTGAATGATTAATTTAATATATTTCTTTTTACATATTTATCTAATTAGTTAATTTTATTTTATTTTTTTGCATGTTTATTTTCTTTGCATATTTATGAAATATTAATTTCTTTTAACCAGCTTAATTAATTAAACTAATTCATGTTGTTAATGTAACAAGCGCTAGTAAATATCAACATTCTATTCTATGGAAGTAGGGACCACACCAATAGAACAACGTGTTGTATAATTTAGGTAGTTCCCCCTTTTTTTTTTAATTTTTTCTTTCGAGTTGTGTAATTTAACTTAATCATTCATTCACGTGTAGTTTATTTACTCACATAATTAATATCTACTTATGTTATCTTTGTAGTTAATTATTTGTGCATGGTTGTATCTATTTATTTATCAAATTATTCAGGCAATTGATTATTCATGTTTACTTATAATTTGACATGTCTGTGTTTAAGATTGGTTTGCATTAATTTACGTTGTTGAATAAATGTGCTCAACGCATGATTACATTTGTTGGTTTGAGTAAAAATAGGGATAATCTTGGCAAGGATTGGTCTTTTCATTTCCTACGTGTGTGATTTGTTTTAACTATGTTGAGGGTTACAATGTTAAGCTTCCTAAACTCACTAGGTAGAAGTGTGTTATTTCAATTTCGAAGTGTGATCTTTAATTTTCTACAAGCATGTTTACTTTCCTACAAGTGTGTTTAATTTGTTGCAAAAATGTTTACTTTCCTTCAGGTGTGTTTAATTTCTTACAAGCCTATTTAATTTCCTGTAAGCGTGTTTACTTTTCCTGCAAGTGTGTTTACTTTCCTGTAATCATGTTTAATTTCCTACAAGTGAGTTTGCTTTCTTGTAAGTAGATTTACTTTTAAATTTGTAGAACCTTTCCAAGCTTGTGATCTGTCTACACTCCATCTGCAAAAGTAATCATTGATACTACGAATACAAACCAAACCAATAAAAGTAGAAAATGTGAACTACATATAAGGTGCACGGTAACTTGCAAGTTCGATACGAGGCCTGGGTTGACAATTAAATGAAAAAACTTTTGGTTGTATTTATGAGAAATTAGAAGGGTAATTAAAAGGCCCATCACTTTGTCTTAGAATGATAAGTTAGTTCTTTGCTTGAAAGATTGCAACTTGACTATCACAATCTAAGCTTACAACTTCCTGTACAAGGCCAATACCTAAACATAATCTCTGTAACAATACAAATTCCTTGCATGAGTGGTGGCCATGTGTTTATTTTATGTAGTTGAGAGTGCCACTATATATTGTCTCTTTCTCATACAACCAACTGCTCCTCCAAATTGGTTAAACAAATAAACACTTGTAGATCTTATGCAATTCAAATCTCTAGCCCAATCTACACCAACAAAGCCATGTATGTTCAACACTCTATCTTCTCATGGTCTTCCTTGATAACAAATTTCATAATCTATAGTGCAACACAAATAACTAGAAACCATCTTTATAGCTATCTAATTCTCCTTCCTTGCTTTTGACATATACTTGCTCAAAACTCCACTATATTTGCAATGTTCAGTCTAGTACAAACCATTGCAAACATCGAATTTCAGTAGCATTAGCATAGGGAACACAAGACATGTCCTCTTGCTCTTCATATGTCTTGGGACACTGATCTATAAATAACTTTACACCTATAGGAATAGGGATCTTGATCATTCTGCATTCTTGCATATTAAATCTTTGTAATCTTGTTTCAAGTTTCCCTGATCTCTTTTAATTTCCATGCCCAAAATAAAATTTGTAACACCAAGATACATCATGTCAAATTTAGAGGACAATTGAGTTTTCAAATTCTTGATGATTTCCATATTGTTTCCAATCAAAACATATAATCCATATACAAGATCACATAAACAAATTGATCACCAACTAATTTGAAATACACATAGTGGTCAACTTGGTTCCTTGTGAAACTAAGTCCCAGTATATAAGTATCAAACTTTTGTTACCACATCCTTGGAGATTTCTTTAACTCGTATATGGGATTTTTCAGCTTGTGAACTCGTAGATGTTTCAAGTAGATTTCTTCTTCCAGATCCCCATGTAGGAATGTGTTTTATTTATTATTTATTTTTTAATTTTATTTATTATTATTATTATTATCTATTTATTTTTCTTGAAGAAAACAAGGCATAATTTTATTCATTAGAGAAGAAAAAATTACATTTTGTATATGCATAAACACATTCTAGAAGATGACTGAGAAAATGGCATCCACCATCCAAAGAAACCCAGAAGGGCCAAACATGGAAAAAAACAAAAGATATGAGGCTAAAATGAAAGCTCCTAGGGGCCACATAGATAAGACCATCAACATGCAACCAACCGTTTACAAAGTGGGTCATAAAACCCTTGCAAAAAAATACAAAAAACATCGGTAGAGAACAACCCTTAGAATAAAATGAAAACAGGGCATCGACTACCCAGATAGCCAAAACATTAAGCCTGAAACAAAGCACAAGCCACCCTAAAATCCATGTTTGAAAATACAAGAATTGGGCAAAAATAAACAAGGTTGAGAGGCCTAGAACAACTGATGACATCCACAAGCCCGACAATCGTAAACACGACAACAGGAAGGCCACATATAACAACAACAAAATACTGGGCGATAGCACGAAAAAACCTTGAGCAGACAAGCCCTAAAGCAGGAGCACCCATGGAAGCATAACTCGAAGAAACCTAATAAATGTGAAACCAATGTGCTATGGAAAGGGCACCATGAAACAACATCCACAACTACATGAACAATGAAGAAAAACCACAATATATTGATCAAAAGGAGGCATGAACCAGGAGTCAGGGCAACTAGGGTTCAACTGCTCCACCTCCGATCCCTCAACTCCCCCCCCCATGTAGGAATGTTATCTTCCCATCCATTTGTTCTACTTCAAGATCAAACACAATATTAATAGACAAAATAAATCTAATAAAAGTTAACTTAGCATTAAATGAATTTTTTTCACCAAAGTCAATTCCATCTATATCGAAATAACCTTTTGATATTAATGGAGCCTTGTATTTATCCACTTTAACTTCAACAATCAACTTCTTAAATGTCCATTTTATACCAACGAGATTTCTTCCAACCAACAGTTCAACTAGATCACTAGCCTCATTTCTGTCTAAGGCTAACATTTCTTCAACCATGGCTTTTTCCAAAGTTTTCCATCCTCTGAATCCACCTTTTCCCTAACAATTTTGGGATGGAATCATCAATAATAGACAAAGAAAGACTACAAAAAAAATTATGTGGAGTATACATGTCTATTTTCCTTCCTTCCCAAACTAATCTCCTTAATACCAGAGTATGGGTTTCTTCTTCTTTTTAATCACGTTATTCGGTTGGGTCAGATTCTTCATCCTGCAACTCGAACTCCACTATGTCTTGTTCTTTTTTACCTTGGTGGGACTTCGTATTTGAAAACATGTTTTACATATCTAAAGGAAACACTTTGATTGTAAACAACGTTATTAGTTTCTAGGTTCCAAAGCTTATAACGTTTTAGACCATCTTTATAACTAATAAAGATGCACTTTTCAACTTTGTTGTCCAACTTATTACTATTCTTTTTAGGATGTGTACATAAGCATAACAACCAAAAACTTGAGATGTTTAAGAGAGGGTTTATCAAGAGTCCATGCCTCATCTGAAGTCTTGTCAACCAATGCTAATGAAGGTGATTAATTTACCATGTAATATGCAATATCCACTTTAACTGCCGAGAATTCCTATCCTAACCCAACACCACTAAGCATGCTCCTTGCTTTTCACATCAATGTCTTGTTCATCCTTTCTACAACCCCATTCTATTGAGTTGTGCATGTAGTAGTATTCTTCCTTTCTATATTGCACGACTTCCAAAATTCCTCAAACTTATTGTCGTAGAATTCTCCATCATTGTCTGTCCTCAACACCTTGGTTTTCTTCTCTATTTGATTCTCCAAGGTATCCTTGAACTCTTCAAAATTACTAAAGACATCAAATTTATTCTAGACGAAATAAATCCATGCATTTCTTGAGAAATCATCTATGAATGAGACATAGTACATAGGTTTACCTAGTGATGATCCCATTTACTAAATCTAAAATTCCCTTAACTCTTGTAGCCCCTTATGAGAATATTACCTAATTATATTTACAATAAATTCCATGCTCATAAAAATCAGGATCTATAGTGCAATTAGACATACCCTCAACCATGTCTTTACCATGTAGTGTTCGAAGGCCCTTCTCTCCAATATGTCCTAGTATTTATGCCACAATAACATCTTTTCTAAAGAGACAGACTACTACATATAGGACTAAATTCTGATGACATATTTTGATGGTATGGCTCATACTGTCGCAAATTACAAGAAAAATGGCTTCTGTTTTTTTTTCATTTTTTTTGTTAAAAGTACCCGTGTTCGTCAAATACCGATGGCCGATCATAGGGCATCGTTATTCCGACAATCGATCTATATGGCATCTCTCTTCCGATGCAAGCAATGTGACCGTTATGTGACCATTTGTTTGACTAGTGATCTTTGACTTTGACTAGTCAACGAACGTCAAAATTTTAGTGATCAATATATGAATATCCCACTTGTAAGAGATGTTACGACATCTTTGCTATAGATACAATAATTCTGAAAGGTTATAGGGTCTTTTTCATGAGCAAAAAACATATTTTGTTTTACATATGTTAATTGCATTACAAAAATATAATGTTAGATCTAGTTACACAACGACCTAGTTTTATAACATAATCATCACATTTTATTTATTTATTTATTATTTATTATTATTATTTTTTTTTTTTTTTTTTTTGGCTGGGAAGATATGTCAAAAAAATTAGATGGGGAACTAATCAACGAGGGGTCAATGAATGGAAATGTTATTGCCTTTCACTCTTTGTGGGTGCACACAATCCACGGAAGAATTTCATATGGATACAACTGATAGAATTGTGAAGAAATGGCAATTAAAGGGGGGAATGAATATCGTCTGGTGGTAAGCTATTTATGAATCATTATATATATTTTGTTTATATTAATCATATTTGTAAAAAAAGAATATTGTTATAATATATATATATATATATATATATATATATATATATATAAGTATATATATATATATATATATTATATATATATATATATATATAATATATATATTATATATATATATATATATATATATATTTATATTATACTATATTTTTTTTTTTTTTTTTTTACCTTTTATTTTTTTATTTTATTATTATTATTATTATTTATTATTTATTATTTTTTATTTTATTTATTTTTTAATTTTTAATTATTTATTTTATTTTATTTTTTTGTAGATAATATCACATGATTGTTTGTAATTATTTTAATGTCAAGGTACCCCCCTAGGTATTGTGATCCAAATGTGCCAAGTAATAGTACTAGAAATGATGTTCTATAAGTTGAGGAACATGGAGTGAATATTGAAGATCACGATAATGATCTTATGGAAGATGACAATAATAACATATTTCAAGATGATGGGACAAATGAATTGATCCAATACTTGTTAGACGATGAGAACGATGATGTTATTTGTGATGAACCTGTGCTAGAGAAGGCAGAGGCACCACTTTATGAAGGATCAAGAGCAAATATTCTCTCTGCTACAATATTTTTTGGTGAACTTAAAGGTTTTGAATGGTTTTTCAAACACTTGTATGACACATATCCTAAGGTATAATGTAATATGTTTTATCACTTGAAAGGTTGAAATTATTCTCTATATATATATTTTTAATTTTAATTAATGTGTAAAATAAGAATGCAATATTTATGATTAACATTCTTTACACTAACTAGTGATTTTTTATGCTGTACTAGATTGTTAGGTAAATTTCTATTACCATTTTCAAATAAGTTACCTCGCACATACCGAGATTTATATGCCATTATGAAAGAAATTAGAATGGAGTATCAAGCTATAGATGCATGTCCTAATGACCATATTATATATTATGGGAAACATGCATTGAAAACAAAATGCCCACAGTGTCAAAGCAAAGCATATCGAATCAATCAACTAACAAAAAGAGTGCCTCAAAAGGTTCTTCATCATATTCCCATAATTCCACGTTTGTAGTGATTGTTCAAGTGTGAAAGCATAACACAGTTTATGGATTACCATGCACAAAAGACAAGTGGAGACAGTTTTCTTCGAATACCTACAAACAATTATGCATTTAGGGAAATTGAGGAAAAATGGTTTTATTTTAAAGATGAACATTGTAATGTTAGGCTTTCATTGGAGCTGGTGTGTTAATCCATTTGGAGAGCTCAGTTCTATTTACTTAGTGTGGCCAATTTTTGTTATCAACAATAAACTTCCTCCTTGGATGTCAATAAGGAGGGAGCACATTATGTTGACAATGATTGTTCTAGGTATTTGTTTACATTAATTTTTCGAATATTGCAACATTTTCATTTATCATTTTTGTTGCATAATATGTTGTATTTATTTATTTACTTATATGTACATGATGTCATAATAGTAATTATATGAAATTTCAAACGATTAGGTAAGTACCAAGTTAAATACATGAATGTATATATTGAGCCTCTTATTAACGAGATAATGAAGTTATGGGCCGACATCACTATGTATGACATCTGTAAACCAATAGGGTAGAGGCAATTTTAGTTCCATGGAATACTTGTATGGACAATTCACGATGCCCCAAGACTAACACACTTTTGTGGTATGTAACGTTCCATGGTACTTTAATAGTATATAATTATTTCAGTTAGATCATATCATGAATGTTTTTCAAATAATCCTTTCATTTATAATTGAAATTAATCCATCTCTTACATGTCTTCAAACAAAGGGTAAATTTGCATGTCCAATTTGTGGTCTTAAGATGAAATCTCATCGTTCAACAAGTTTAGGAAAGAAGGTGTTTGATGAGTATAGACATTTCCTCTCTGAGAACCATAGGTATCTTAGTGTTGAAAAGCATATTTTATTGTTTTGGTTGAAGCTCGACTTTGTATTATTGCTCTAGAACATTACATGGGATAGGTCGTTGTGCCACTGGTCACCCTGAAGGGAAACCATACAAATACCACATAGTGAGTTTCTTCAGATTACAAGTATTTCTGTGAGTAGTTATGAAACCAACGTTTCAAACTAACTTGGTGAGTCCATCATTAGGGCAATGAGATTGTATTTGAGAAGAGAGAATGAATTTCAGAACCTTATTAATAGTTATTAATTTTTTTTTTTTGGTCGGCTTACAACTGATTAATTTAAATTAATATTGGTATATTTAATTAAATGAGTATTAATTTATTTTTCATTATTAATTATTATTATTATTTTTTTTATTTGTATAATACTTTTTTTATATCTATGTAAATATGTATTCATATTTTTATTGATGCTTTAGTGATTATACTAATATTTTAGTTTTATTATGTATAAAATAGTGGTATATTATTAAATATGATATTACTAATTTATTTTTAATTAATTTTATTTTTTTTTATTTTATTTATTTATTATTATTTATTTATTTATTATTATTATTAATTATTATTTAATCAAATACATTATTAAACATCAATATCAATAATTTAATTAAAATAATAATAAATAATAATAAGTAATAAATTAATAATTAATATATTATATTATATCATTATATATATAATATATATATATTAATAATTAATTTATTATTATTATTATTATTTATTTATTATTTTTAATTAATTATTTGGATATGTGATGTTTAATAATTATGATTTGGAATAATCTAATTAATTACTCCTAAGTATATCTATTTATTTGACTACGAATTTGTTTTATTTAATATTTGTTATTATTATTTAAACATTTGGATTTATTTTAATTGTTTATTCATATGTATATCTATTATTATATGTATTTTATTTATTTATACATTATAGTATATTTATACACTATATATAGTATATATATATATTTATTTTTTGGTTATATAATAAATGTATCTTGCCTATTATTTAATGTTTAAATGATTATTAATATATTTTAATTTAATTATTGTTCACTTATTTTTATATATTTATATAATAATATTATAATATATTTTTATATTTAAGCAATAGATATTATTATGTTATTAATTTTGTATATTATTTTATTTTTATTTTTTTATGAATGTGTGAAAATGATTGATTTCCATGTGTTACTTAGCTTAAGGTCATCATCTCTATTCATGTTGTTAGAGGTTTTTTCGATTTCAATAGCTTCCTTCACTCTTCTTTTTAAATAATGGTCTTCTTTATGAATTAATTTTGCCTGTTCTATGCAGATATAGTGTGAGGAGGAACATGCATGCTCAGCTAGACCTGATTTTTCTGACCTATTTTTTGAAATATCATTAATATGTTCTTTTAACCTAATGCCAAATGATCTTCCTGTTTCCCCTATATATATTTTGCCACATGAACAAGGAATTGAGTAAACTCCTTTGTGATTTTTTGGGTCTATTAGGTCCTTGGTGGAATCTACCATGTTTTTGATGGTGTTAGGGGGTGTGAAGGCCACCATAATGTTATGCTTGGTGATAATTTTGGCTATTTTGTCTGTGGTACCTTTAATATAGGGTAAGGAGATTCTAGGGTTTTCTAGGGTCTTTCTTTTTTGGTTATTGGTTGTGGATTCTTAATACTTTTTTGGATAACGTTTTTCTGATAGCCATTGTTTATAAAAACCTTGTAGAGATGGTTAAGTTCTTCTTCTAAATGTTCAGGGTTAGAGATTCTTGAAGCTTTGGTAGCTAGGGTTTTGATGACACCGACTTTTTGCTTAAAAAATAAAATTAATACTCATTTAAATAAATATACAAATTATTAATTAAATTAATCAGTTGTAAGCCGACCAAAAAAAAATAAAAAAATAAATTAATAACTATTAATAAGGTTCTGAAATTCATTCTCTCTTCTCAAATACAATCTCATTGCCCTGATGATGGACTCACCAAGTTAGTCCGAAACGTTGGTTTCATAACTACTCACAGGTTTTCCACAAATTCATTAAAATCGAGCAACCTGTATGGACTCCCTCTTCAATACCATTAAGTCCCATCATGGAAGGGACATAATGAACAATGCTCTAAATTTTGAGAAGATAAGAATTTCCAGAGCCAGAAGCATTTCAAATCTTAGGTTTCTAAAGCAATGTAGGGATGAAAACCTCATTCCAAATTTCGCCATATGTAGCCATCCTCTTAAAAAAGGACGGAATATTTCTGTCTTCAATAATCTCAGTAAAACCCTCATCAAACATGAAATCACCAGAAACCAACTAATTAAAATCTCTGAAAAACTTCTAAGCCTGCATCTCAAGCTAGCAACAGCTCTTAGCAGTGATCTCTGGCAAATCTTAGATGCCTTCACCTTCGCCAAAGCTGAAAGAATTTTTGATTACAACTTAGCAAAGAAATCCAAAAAACTTGTAAACCTAAGAAACCGTCACTTCAACATTAGTCCTACAGCTCTCGCTCAGAGAATCGTCCAGAATTATGATGTCTCCATAACGCAATTGAACAGGTCTGACCAGACAGCGCAAGAGAAAAGCAACATTGCTGAAGATGGCATGCAAAAAAGAAGAGACTCAGTTAACAATACGCAGGTAGAGGCTCTTTCCAACAAGCTGATATCACCCACGCAGTTAAGGAATATAAAAGACACAATCGATTCCAGCAAAAACACTGATAAACCCACGCAAGAAGATGCTCTTGACACGCAGATATCACCTGGGCTTTTAAAGATTAAAAGATATACAACCTCGCAGGTAGATGCGCAGATTGCCCCCGAGCAGGTAAAGATTAAAAACAATAAAGAAGATTCTAATACGCAGATGAATGGTAAACCCAATAGGCAATTAAGATTAGACAGCGCTCTTTCTAGCGAACCCACGAAGTCAAAGGGTGTTATGTACAACGATGTCACGCAGGTTAGAAGAGATAAAGACACGAAGTTTGATGAAAATCTTCCCAGCAAAGACAAGCGGGTAAACGATACAACCACCCAGGTAATGATCATTAATTCGCATAATAGAAATAGCGCTGTTCCCATCAGTAATTGCACCAACACGCAGGTTATTGATAAGGGCGATAATCATAGTACTAAAAAACGTACCACCTTCTCAGCACAGGTTGAAACAAACCACTCTTCATCCAGCAAATCAATTAAAAATTCAACGGTTATCAACCTCTCTAGTCTGACATTAGATGATAACTTAAAAATGCTGCTAGAGAAAGGTCTCAATTTTGCTATATCCCCAGCAAAAATTCCTGTAAATGATATCATAAGTAATATTGAGGCCATCATCAAAAGCACAAAACAAAATGTTGCTGAAGAAATCAGACAAGACGTTGCTAGAATTCTCAGAAATGCCAGACCACCTCCCAGCAATATCTCCAAAGAAGAATCCATAGCCCTAAAAAACATCAAAAAGAACAAGGACATCATAATTTTAAAAGCGGACAAAGGAAATGCCACTGTTATTATGGATAGGACAGATTATGATAAGAAGATGGAAGAACACCTCAACAAAAGTGGTTGCTATAAAATTCTTAACAAGGACCCCAACAACAAAATACTCCGCCTAGTGAGTAACAAGATAAAAAAACTCCTCTCTGGACTCTACTATTAAGAACAGGTTAGTACCCAGCAATACCATCATCCCTAGAATTTATGGTGTTCCAAAAATCCATAAATCTGGAGTTCCTCTTAGACCCATTGTGAACACCATAGGATCTCCCACCTACTGGTTAGCAAAATACCTTGCTAACAAGCTTAGACCTCTATCAGGTAACTCTCCCTCGTACATCAAAGATTCAGCCTCTTTCATAGATTGGATCAAAAACCTTGAAATTAACAACAATGATCTCCTTGTTAGCTTTGATGTTGTCTCTCTCTACACCATGATTCCTGTAGATGAAGCCATAGAAGTTTTGAAGAATATAACAGACCAAGAAACTGTGGATCTAGTAAGCATTTGCCTCAAATCCTCATACTTCAGTTTCAAAGGTAAAATCTATGAGCAAACTCATGGAGTTGCCATGGGATCTCCTTTATCTCCTCTAATTGCCAATTTATACATGGAACATTTCGAACAAATGGCCCTTAAATCTTTCCCCTTCACCCCTGATGAATGGAAAATATTCGTAGATGATATTTTTGCCAAATGGAGACATGGCTTAGAGAAACTTAACGAATTCTTATCCCACTTAAATAGCCTCTCAGAACACATTAAATTCACTATTGAGATTGAAAAAGACAACCAACTCCCCTTCCTAGATGTCCTCCTCACTAAGAAAAATGGCAAGCTAAGCCGCCAAGTCTTCAGGAAGCAAACTCACACTGACAAATACCTTCAATCAAATTCCCACCACCACCCGAAGCAAAAAGTCGGTGTCATCAAAACCCTAGCTACCAGAGCTTCAAGAATCTCTGACCCTGAACATTTAGAAGAAGAACTTAACCATCTCTACAAGGTTTTTATAAACAATGGCTATCAGAAAAACGTTATCCAAAAAAGTATTAAAGAATCCACAACCAATAACCAAAAAAGAAAGACCCTAGAAAACCCTAGAATCTCCTTACCCTATATTAAAGGCACCACAGACAAAATAGCCAAAATTCTCACCAAGCATAACATTATGGTGGCCTTCACACTCCCTAACACCATCAAAAACATGGTAGATTCCGCCAAGGACCTAATAGACCCAAAAAATCACAAAGGAGTTTACTCAATTCCTTGTTCATGTGGCAAAACATATATAGGGGAAACAAGAAGATCATTTGGCATTAGGTTAAAAGAACATATTAATGATATTTCAAAAAATAGGTCAGAAAAATCAGGTCTAGCTGAGCATGCATGTTCGTCCTCACACTATATCTGCATAGAACAGACAAAATTAATTCATAAAGAAGACCATTATTTAAAAAGAAGAGTGAAGGAAGCTATTGAAATCGAAAAAACCTCTAACAACATGAATAGAGATGATAGCCTTAAACTAAGTAGCACATGGAAACCCCTATTAAATAAAACAAAAAAGCACTAATCAATCATTTTCACACATTCATAAAAAATAAAAATAAAATAATATACAAAATTAATAACAATAATATATATCTATATTGTATATATAATATAAAATATATTATAATATAATATTATTAATATATATAAAAAATAACGGAACAATAATTAAATAAAATATATAATAATCATAACATTAATAATAGCAATACATTTATAATAAATAAATAAATAAATAAATAAATATATAAAAGATACACATATATGGTATACACATGAATAATTCAAATAAAATAATCCAAATGTTTAATAATAATAACAAATTTAAATAAAATAATACTTAGTCAAATAATAGATATAATTAGGAGTAATTAATTAGATTAATCCAAATAATAATATTAAACATCACATATCCAAATTAATTAATTAAAAAAAATAAAATAATAAATATAATAAATAAATATAATTAAATAATATATATATTATAAATATATATATTTATATATATATTATATATATATTATATTATATATATATATTATATTATACATAATAATATAATAATAATAATAAATAATAATAAATAAATAAATAATAATATAATAATAAAAATAAATTAAAAATAATATTAGTAATTTCATATAATAATTATACATTATTTATACATAATAAAATCTAAAATATATATATCCACATTAATAGCATCATAGAATATTAATATATTATACATAGATATAAAAAAAAAAAAATAAAAAAAATTAAATAAATAATAAAATAAAATTAATACTCATTTAAATAAATATACAAATTATTAACTAAATTAATCAGTTGTAAGCCGACCAAAAAAAAATAAAAATTAATAACTATTAATAAGGTTCTAAAATTCATTCTCTCTTCTCAAATACAATCTCATTGCCCTGATGATGGACTCACCAAGTTAGTCCGAAACGTTGGTTTCATAACTACTCACAGGTTTTCCACAAATTCATTAAAATCGAGCAACTTGTATGGACTCCCTCTTCAATACAAGTATTTCTTCTGACAAGATTTTGAAACAAAATGAAAGAGTCACTAGTGTTCATACTACTATGCCAAGGGTTACAAAAGATTTGGCTTTGTTCCAAAAATCCATTTATACATTGCCAAAACTGTAAGATACTATTCATTTTTTACTAGAACTAAATGGAGATCCATGGTATGCCTTGTTACCAACAGTAGGCCACAAAGCCAATGTTAAGTGAGTAACCATGACATGGGAACCACGAGCCACCATCCAACAAGGGACTACATACCGCCAACCCATGGGGGAGCACGAACAATGAACCACCAATGAACCATGAGTTGTAGCCCTACTTTGAACCATGAACCACAAGCTAGGAAACCACTAGGAATTATGGCCGTGAACCTCCAATTATGGATGATAAACTAGTGAGACAGCACATATGACAGTCAAGTAATTAACCACAAGCTATGAGTCGTGAAGCTACCCAAAACCAAGGCCAATCATTCCCAGCCACACCACCCATGGGGTCCCATGAAAATTCCTGCTGCTTGGTGTTAAGAAGCATGCTATTTTATCCCAGAGTTGCAAAGGACAAGTAGTGGGCTAGATTGGGATGATAACTTGAGGTTGTAAGAACCCAAAATCACCATTATTGAGCATTCTTAGCTTCCTAAATTCTAGAATCCATACAAACCATTCTAATTTTTCTCTCGAGAGTTGCTCACTTTGCATGTTTGTACAAACTCCTAGAGCCATGAGCATCTAGAATAAGAAATGACCCGGCCAAAGATAGCTAGTCCTTAAAGCACCATGAGTCTACATTATTGAATCTTGTGAGTGATGATAAAACAAATGATGCTTTAAGAGGGCTGCACCATGATGGTGAAGTTGGGTGGCCAATTGAGAGTTCCAAGCCAACCTACAAACAAAGGAGGTCGAGGGTGGCCAAATGCAAAACCAAGAGTGAGGCAAATATTCTAGTGTCGGGAGAACTAGACTATGCTCAAGATCAAACCAATTAAGGAGTGCTAGGAGAGGATAAATGCGACAGGCATGATGACTCTATGATAACAAAATTGAAATCATCCTTTTGATATATATATATTTCTATATTGGTATATATACATCTTTATGATTTTCTTTTTTGTCTATTTTGGATTAAACAAATAATGATTCATTTATATTGTTATGATGTGTTCTACCTCTATCTCTCATAGACAACTTCAACAACAACGTCAAACAAGCTGCATATGATCTTGGAAAATACATGAGGTAAGTAGCGATTTATATGCTGAGTGCTTTTTCAATTAGTTGTTCAACTTAATGACATGTGTTTTACTTGTAATGTAATATATTATGTTTTGTTGAAACATGTTATTTGCTTGCATCATTTGTAAATGGTTGTCATTGAAAGAAATACAAAAAGGCGATATAAAGCATTGGAAGAGAGAAATTCCTTGGCTAATGTGTGAAATGCAAAAGTATCTACCTCTAGAATTTTTCAATGCAAAAGAACACAACCTCATACACCATGTTGAGGAGATTGAATTGCGTGGACCTGTACACACAAGGTCAATGTGGATGGTGGAGAGGCACTTGAAAACATTGAAGGCTTTGGTTAGACAAAGAGCACGTCCTGAGGGTTCTATGGTGGAGGGATATATGGCATATCAATCCATGGTGTATATTAGTCAGTATATTCCTAAATTAGCAACAAATATGTGTGTGGATTGCATTTGGGATGTGAAACCCATCAAAAAAATTGAAGGGGAGCACCTGTTGGGGAAAGGTAGAATAACGGGTTTGAGAGCTAATTAAAAATTTAATGTGGAGGTTTAGAATACACACACACATAACTTTTCATTTTTGTGTATATCATACTTTTATTTTTTATTTCTTATTCTTTCATCAATTATTAATACACACACACACACAAATTTTCATTTTTTTGTATATCATACTTATTTATTTTTTATACACACACACACACACACACACACAACTTTTCATTTTTTTGTATATCATACTTATTTATTTTTTATTCTTTCATCAGTTATTAATATTGACCATGGTAACTGAAATTTATTGGTGAATTATGATTTTCTCATATAGTTGCTCGAGAGTGGGATGCACTACATTTATACATTGCAAACAATCTTGAGTGGATGAAGCCATGATTGAAAGATGTGAACAATATTATGGTATACTATCATGGGGAGGGGTGTCTACATTGGTTAGAGAAGCTCATTGTGCCTCAGATGCCAATCTTATGCAGATGGAAATTTATTTAGCAAATGGTTTGAAAGATAAATAAGCAAGCATGCATTTTCACCGTGCAATATTTTATTAATTTATTTTATAAATATATTATTAATGTGAATGAAGGTGTGTTTTTTCAGATACTTTCCAAGGTGTTTTTTTTTTCCCCGAGGAAAAAGCGTAATTTTCATTAATAACTTAAGAAAATTACATGTTGTATACCAGCATATGAGGAATGATTTCACTACTATCCAAGAGTTTTTCAGTCCATAAGTCATGTGCACAAAAAAAAATTATTTACATATCATCCTTCCTAAACAAAGGATCTATGGCAAACTAGGGCCATAAGTCTGAAAAATAGCTAAACTAACAGCTTCTAAAAACATAAACAAAATAACAAAAAAGACATATGGGATGATCTCATAGATCAATCCTGTAGAATTCCTGCTCCTTCAATGAAGGGCCTATGGTAGATCTAGAAAAAAGCCCTGTCCCTGAACTCATGAATCAACGAGTGTCCTCTGATCAGCTACATGACCTCTTTGGAAAGAAGATCAATGACTTCATTCCTTTCCCTGTATATATGAGAGCAGACAAAAAACTCAAATTGAGATTTTAAGTATATAGCATCCTCCATCCAATTTATGACAAGTTGAGAATCCCTGAAAATATGAATTTTGTGGCATTGTTGTTCTCTTGCAAAAAGGAGGAGGTGTCTAAGGCCGTTTAGTTTGACATAGTTATTTTTTCCCCGCCCAAGCCCCACTTTGATTTTGAAGAAAACAGAATCATTTAAGTGAAGAACAACCCCCCCACCACAGCCCTCATGCTATGCAAAACCATCAAAATAGGCCCACGGCTGGCTCTTGTCAATGATTTCGGGGTTGATGACTCTGATGGGATGTTGAATCAAATCATGTTGTAAATGGGCAGCATAAAATGAGAGGCAATTTTTTTTTTTTTTGCGTGGTAGCACTCGACCACCAAACCTGCCAAGCTTCAATTACGTTCTGTCTTGCCCAACAGGTGTGAATTGAGAGGGCCGAAATGATGAAATTCCAAATTCCAGCCGAGATTGGACAGTGAAGGAAGAGGTGATATGTATCTTCCGAATCAACTTTACATAGGCAACAACGAGAGGGGCCATGGAAACTGTTCTTTTTTAAATTTTTCTCTGTGGGAATTTTGTTTGTGAGTATGCCCCCCATGAAGAGTCTAGATTAGTGGGGGGATTTCAACTTCTAGAGATGCCGCCACCACCAGCAAGTTTCACCCATTGCCCGAGCCTCCATGATCGTAGCAAAACCAACTTTTGGGGAATATCTGCTAGTGGGTGCCTTTGCCCAAGTAAGTTCATCCTCCCTATCTGAGATCCAGATGTTAGCTTCCTCCAAAGCCCCCACAAAACGAAACCATTCCCTACTCCATCTTTTGTTAATTCCCATGTTCTCAAAGGCAAGCCACTGCATTTTTGGCCAAGCCAAGTGTCCATTGCCGCAATGTGAGCTAGATGTGTAACCCCCACTGCCATTAGGTCCTGTCGCATATCTCTAGGCAGGATGTGTGCATTCCCACTTCTAGCCCAGGCATCAGAGACAATTCTGATCTGAGAACCATCCCCAACTTTCCAGGCTAGTCCTTTCTTGATAATGTCAAAGGAGTGGGAAATGGCTTTCCAAATGCTCGAAGCACCCAGGATGTTGTGGCTGGGGCTACGAATCCAGTCAGATATTGATATGTGGTGGATGTACTTGTTGTAAACAACCTCCTTCCACAAGCTATTTGTGGTTATGATTTGCCATCCCATTTTTGCTCCGAGGGCATTTGCGAAATCCAGGGGTTCCTTCAGCCCCCATCAACCCCATATTTTTGGCTTTGCAATCCTTTCCCATTTAACCCAAGCAAAAGTTTTTCCAACATCTTGACCCTGCCAGAGGAATATGCAGCAAATCTACTGGATTCTACGAAGAATGCCTTTAGGTATCCATGCCAGGCACATCCAATAAATTGGGATTGCCTCCATAACTGATTTTATTAGGGTGAGCCTAGCGGCACGAGAGAGCCATTTCTGTTGCCATATATTTATTCGGTTTTCAATTTTTTCTAGCAGCCACGACCAGTCTGCAATACGGTATCCGTTTGGCTTTAGCCTAAATCCCAAGTATTTCAGTCCTAAATCCAGATCTTGCCTGATGAAACTGAAATGCTGGGAGGCAAATCTTTGTTCATTTTGAAGACAAGAGTTAAAGATGATAGTTGATTTTTCATAGTTCAACTCCATACCTGTGGCTTTACAAAATAGAGATAGAATTGACTTGAAATAAGAGGTATCATGATAAAATCCATTTAAGAAAATAAGAACATCATCTACAAATAAAAGATGTGAGATAAAAATCCTGTCAGTGATTTCAACCCCTCCCAGGGTTCCATTTGATCTTTCTTTGTTTAAAAGTCTGTTGAGGGCTTCCATAATCAGAAGGAATAACATCGGGGAGAGGGGGCATCCCTATTTGAGACCTCTCTCTGCATGGAAGAAAGCTGAAGGCGCCCTATTAATTAGGACACTAAAAGAAACATAAGTGAAGCAACATACTATCCAATTGATGAATTGTTGAGGGAACCCGATATGGGTAAGCATGAGCTGTAGATAGGTCCAGCTCACTCTATCAAAAGCCTTGGAAAGGTCTATCTTAAGGATAGCAACGTTCTTGGAAAATTTTTAATTGAGTGAAGCATTTCTTGGGCAGTGCCTATAGCTTCATGAATTTGACAATGGCTGAGGAAAGCAAATTGTTCTTTTGAGATCATCCTAGAGAGTATTGGCTTAATACAAAGGGCGATGATCTAGGAGGTAATCTTGTAAACACAATTACAAAGGGAGATGGGTCTAAAGTCATCAAAGGATTGGGGCTTGTCCACCTTGGGGATGAGGGAAAGGAAGATAGAATTGAAAGCCTCTGACATCCTTCCAGATGTCCGACAGTCCTCAATGGCTAGCAGTAGGTCCTGTCCAATGAGATCAGAAAAAGTGGCATAGAATTCTATTGGCCAACCATCAGGCCCTGGGCTTTTGTCTCTGCTGAAGCTTTTTAATGCTGCTTCAATTTCCCCCAAAGAGACTAGTTGATTTAGAGCTTCTCTTTCCTTGTCCTCAACAAACCAAGGCACAACTTCCGCAACCCGAAGGATCTCAACAATATTTGTTCCCCTTGGGCTCTTATAGATGTTTGAGAAGTGCCTAACTCCCATGTCTGCGAGCTGGGTGAATGAGCTAGCTTCTCTGCATGTGTGGTTTTTAAGTTCCCAGATCATATTAATCGCTTTCCCAACCCTGGTGAAATGTTGGAAAATTTTTGTCTTTTCATCGCCCGACTTCAAACATAAAGCTCTGCTCTTTAAGTGTCAGGTCTCCTTGGTCCTTCTCATTAGCCTGATCTTTTCTTTCTCCAGGTTTATGAGATGATCCTTTGATTGAAGGGAGGCATAATTGGACAATCCCAATGATTTAAGAAGCTTTAGCTCTTTTTCATTCCTGTTTAGCTCCTCACCTTCCCTTTTCTGTTTGGCCTTAACCCAATTAATAGTTTTTTCTTTTAGATGGGATAGGTTATGTGATATGACCGTCACTGGGGTGGGGGCGGGGTGCAGAATCCAGATTATAGTGAGTCAAACAATCCTTAACAATAACATGAAAATCATCCTCACTGAGCCATGAGGTGTTAAATTTAAATGGGGATCCAGGTTTGAGGTTTGCATCCTCGATTTCTAGGAAGATCGGGGAGTGGTCTGAGCATCCCCCGAACCAACCCATTGACGAATATGTGCGAGGCGATTTAATAAGGGAATTTTGATTAGGAAATGGTTTAGCCTTTGAGCTAGGGCATCCTCCCCCGTTCTGCGATTCCTCCAGGTTGGCATGATGCAAGTCAAATCAATGCTTATAAGGTCATGGCCATCCAGCAAGTTTTCAAAAAACCCTGTTAAAACATCTGGCTGGGCCCTGAGGCCCCACGACTCGGCAAACCCAAGTGAGAAATTAAGGTCACCCCCAATGATCAGGTTCTCTGCTTGCATATAGTCCACCTAAAGTAGATTCTCCCAGAAGGCCTCTCTATTCTGACATGGTCCATAAATGTTAATAATCCTCAGGGGGATATTGAGCGAGGTGGAAGTGAAATCAACTCCCAAAAAACCTTTTCCGCCCCAGGAATTTGAGATCTTGATTGATTTTTTATTGAAACCCAGAGCACAACCCCCCAAACGCCCTCTTAAATCCAAGAAAAATAAATCCCAGTCTGGCAGGAAGGCTTTTAGGGTTTTATGTACAAGGGGACCGTCACCTAGGGTTTCTTGTAGTAATAGGAAATCCAATTTTTTTATATAAACACAGTCTTTTCAGTGCCAATTTTTTATCCAGGCTGGCCAAAACCCTGCAGTTGAAAGAGAGGCCTTTCATGGGTCAACCTTTGCAGGGTTCCCCTTTAATCTAAGGACCTAGTCTATGGGAGTCTGAATTCCTGAAGCCTCAAGGCTGGCCCTTTTGATAGCTTTTGAGAGACAAGATTTTTTGCCCCAAGGGCCTTGGGTGGAAGGGGGGGGTGCGGGTCCTCATCCAGTCCGAAGGCATGGAGGGAGGGTGGATTGGAGTGAAAATTGTATCGGTGAGAGGTACTAGAGGCCGAATCCCTAGAGGGGTCTTCAGAGAGATCATGATGGATTGTAGAGCAAGGGGTACTAAGGATGGGCGCAGAGGCAGAGGCCATAGGGTAGATGAAGAGGCTCAACTTACCAGGATTAGAAAGAATATTTGAAATACAATTTGAAGATGCAGAAACAGATAACATACAATCATTTGTAAATTGAGGATGGAGGGGAGTAGAGGTACCCGAAAAACCATTGTTTTCCCTGGCGCGCACTCTGGTAATTGGGGCTTCCATGGTCCAAGCATCCTACTCGAGTATCATAGAAGTCAGCCCGTTCAGACCCTGCCACAAGCTACCCTGAATCATGTTGAGATCCCCCATCCCCAACTCTGTTTGAGTACAAGGTGCTGCAAAGAATTTTGGGGGACTGGGCCTTCGCCTAATGACTAGGGGGAAAGATTTGTAAAGGTGGCCAACCTCATGGCATCTCCAGCTCCTGAAGGGAATGCCCTCATAATCCATCTCCTGCCAATGGATAATGTCACCCATTTGGAAGCGATAACTTTCCACCAGGCCCTCTCTTGTGTCCATGTGAACAAGAATTCTAGCCATTGCCAAAACCCCCCGAGTCCATATACGATCTGTCATGATCAAGGTACGTGCCCAAATCATGACCTATCACCTGAAAAATATCTTCAAACCAGAATTGCAGTAGGAGTCCCGATAGCTGAACCCATATCGGCCCTGCACCTAGGCTTTCCTTCTTCGGGTCGAAAAGAGGTGTCCAACGTTTGAGGAGGATGGGGATCATTTCCAGATGCCAATAGCGTGTCAGTACCCAGTTCACTTGGTCTGGTTCTAAGAAGATTAGGGCAAACCAACCCCTAGACAATGACAAAACCACGAGAAGTTGTTCCAGTAATTCCCCCATACTTCCATTGTCCATCTCTTCAATCAACCCGACGAGTAGTTTCTACCTCGGACTCTACCCACCAGCATTGTACTTTCTGTCAATGCGCTTTGTCCATGCCAATTCCTTCCCCAAAAACTAGCAGACAACCCATTTCTCTTGCTTTGGAAAGCTTGGAATTCTTACCAGACTTCGCCTTTGGGTCTAGGCCAGAGCATTGCTGTCAATCGACCTCCATCGGGTTATCATCAAATTTTGAGACACGGGTCTCATCCCCCTCCGCTTCCTTATTCACTATGCCTTCAAAAAACCCTTAGGGCAGAGAGCTGCTTCCAAGTGAAATATTTGGGAAAACTTTCGTGTAGGGTTTGGGTCTGCTAATAGGGATGTGTGCTGTTACCTGAGGATCTGCTAGAACATTTGTACCAAGACCCAGTCCTTCCGACCCTGCTATCGAGAAACCCTCCCTGTTCGGAAAGCTTTCCGCATGCTGGTTTTGCTCACTTCACGTTAATAATTCTAAAGGTGATAGTATTGAGAGAAAAGGGGAGCTTTTGCCTTCAACTAGGTTTATAAACCCCTTCGAAACTGCCGCAACCGGTCGGGTGAGGTCCAGGCCCTACAGTGACTCTTCAATGTTAGCCATATCTGACCCTCGCTCACTTGCCTGATCTTCCAGTGGAGGGGGTGTAGTCGGTCTAAGGCCAACTTGAGACAAAGGGCGTGGATCCACCTAGATGTCAGAGTGTGTAAGATTGTCCGAGGAATAATCAACTAATTCTTCCTCATAACCCTCCTCCATTCATGCAAAAACACACTAAACACAACTTGAAAGAGGTAAACGGATCACTTTGTCTTGGGACAACACGAGAAAATCGAGTCAAACCCTGTGAAACTGCCTTATAACCATCGTGGGTAGCTCTAGAAACCCCTACCTTGGAACTGCCACGGGTATCACGAGCCTTCTGCCCATAGAGGAGCCGTGACAACAAGTTGTTAAGGTAAGTGGGAGAACGGTTCAAAACAGAAACCCTTTGACCAGGAACAATCTTAAGCCCCCTTGAACAAAGACTGTCAGTGCCGTAAAGGAACCTCATGACCATATTTTATTCATACTTCAAACCCTATAAAGAGTGCACAACGTTCCTGGTCCCGTATCCTATGGGGGGCCATTAACCAGAGCCTGAGCACGTAAGGATTTCTTCCGGGGCAAAGCTAGGTTCCAGGTCGAAACCCCTCGCCTTCATTTTTGGAAAATCGCCAGAGCTCCATTTCAAAATCCTTTGTTAGAGGCCATATTTCCAAGTTATATGTATATGTTTATTAATTTTCAATTCCTTTTTTATGTGTTGGCATATTTAAGTTGAAACAACACAATGCTATGTGGTATAATTGCCGTAAATTTCGCATCAAAAAGTTGGATGAAAAGAGGAAAACTTCTGATTGTGGGATAACTGCAGTATTCTAGGTCACTAATGCTTCCTCTAGAAGTGACACGCGTCCACAAGTCTTTGAAAATTGATACTATGGGTATTTGGATGACATACTTGAGTGTGACTTTGATTCCTTAAAATTGGTTTTGTTCGACATGATAATGGATTTACCATGGTTAATACAAGGTCATTTGAGCTAGGATTGGATCATTATGTTCTTCTAAGCCAATAAAAATATGTCTTTTGCTCAGAGGTTCCAAGTAGAGTGGGTTGGTCATATGTTGTTAGAAGGTCGGTAGAGTATAATATAGTGGAAGAAGATGATAATGTTGAAGAGGATGATGATGTAGAGGAGCAGTTAGTTGATCATGTATCAGATCATGAAGACATTGAAGAAGTTCAAGGAGATGTTCGAGATAATGTTCTTGATGAAGATGATATCAATGATGTACTGTTAGATAAATAAGTTGAAAAAAATGATGACATTGATGAATATGCTAGAATGGATAATTGTTTTAACGTCATTTTCAAACCAGATGAAATAAATGTTGAGTTGGATGAAGAAGAATATTAATGATATCGAAATGTTTAAATGTATGAGGTATGCGTTTATATGTTTTTAGTTGGTTTGTTCTCTTTCATTTAACTTAAATTTTTGTTTTATTAGTAATTTCTATAGAGACTTGATTCTTACTATATTGCTTTCAAATAGTTTATAGTAGATAAATTGGGTATTTGGAATATTGAGTGTGATGTTGGGGGGGGGGGCGCGCGGAGGCAGGAGAGGGGCCATATGAGCTTCTACCTTCATATGGTTGGCCTTGTCTAGTAGACAGTATTATATTATTGTTGAAACTAAGAGAAGCTCATTACTTTCATCGATCTCAAGCTTGTTGTCACGACCAATAAATGACATAATTTATTATATCTCTCTTACGCTCATGCTTCCAATCTCAAAGTATATGAGTTCCCATGAATGCAAAAATGATGGCTAGGAACCAATTATATGCACCTATCTCAAGCTTATCATTACCAATTTTCGACCTTCCTCGGCTAAGGGCCATTCCACCACTTAAATTTACTAATAATTAGTGGCCAAAATGACGCTCTAATTAATTGACCCCGCATATAGTGACTTGTGAATGGGGCCAACATTGAATTTTTTTCCTATTTGTGATCATACACATTGAAATTTGACATGGCCATAGACTCCTTTAAGTGGTTAAGTAGTGTTAAGTATAGCTCACCTTCAAGCCTATTAATTTCCAACAAAAGGCGAAAGTCATGTCCGAATGCCAAAAAAAATTCATATTGAGTAAAGTTCTAATGAGAAGTATAAAAAAAGAGAGAAAAAAGAAAAAGATAAAGAAAGAATGCGAAATATGAAATGAAAACTTTTGGGAGTTTTATTTTATATATTATGAACTAATCAATGATAGGTTTGGAAGTATGAACGCGCAACTATATAAATTGGATCAATCGAAAACAAAAATTAAAAGAATATATCATGTGGAAGTTGGAGGACGATCGAAGGACACATGCAGTATGGTATATCATCCAAACTGAAAGCAGAAAGCCCTGCCTTGTTGCGAGTTAACGTCAGGGGGTATTCCGCTCTTAGTGGTTTCATTCAAACCACTTTTGAGCAAGATCGACGATTGAGATTAATAGCACTACCCCTATTATTTTCAAAACTGAGAAGGGAGGGTTTCGCTTTACCATTTATGGTTTTAACAAGCCAACTCATACCTACTACCAAGCGAGTGCGCTAGACGAGTGTGCCACCTTCACTCTTTTTGTACACTTGATAAATATTATGTTATGAAGCGAGTTGACGTGGTTTCCACATCGACTCACTTTAAAATCGACTGCACCAAAGTATAAAAGGAGAAAATGGGTCACAATTGACCACTTTAAAATTGACCGCGCTAAAGTATAAAAGAAAAAATGGGTCACAAAGAACACACATTAGAAGAAAATCTTCTTGCAGCGCCAAAGTGTACGCCAACTTGGATCATCGTAGATATTCAAAGTTGTCCAAAGCATTTTCGAGACCACTAAATAAGTTTGGAGCCCTAACGAAGGTGGATCATTTGGGCCAAAACAGAATTGGCGTATAGTAATTGGTTCAGACCTTGAATAGGTTGAACCCCTGAAATGGACAGGCTCTAAATTTTTCTGTGTTTGTTTAGATCTTCGACCATGTATACGAGCTTTGCTTGAGCATAGAACATAGAAAGCAGGGATGACAATTGAAGAGGTTGTTAGCAGCTCGACGTTTGCATGATAAAAATGGTATTGCTCATTCTTATTTTGTTTAGTGTATTTGTTGGTGTACCAAGCATTTAATATTGCAGAACTAGTGGTTCCATGCATCTTTTACATAGGATTTGAGTGCTAGACTCCTCACTATCGGTGTATCTTATATACATTGCCACAAAGGGCACGCTTTAACTATTTTAAGTAACTTTTCACAAATATGATATGTCTCGAATATCAATACATTTTATTCTCTATGGATGCATCATAATGCCTATCATTGAATCATTGAATACTTCCCTATGCACAAAATGATTGTTCAAATTATGATGTTTCTTTATCACTACTAAGCTGGTGGAGCACTGGGTACCACTAGCATAAGCTCGAGTTTACTCTCATAACAAATATGTAGCTTAGTGATGATGAAAATTTGGTTCCCTATTAATTTTCCAAGATAAAGATATCATTGTTCCATTGACATATCTTCTATTTTAAAGGTTACATACAAATAAACATATATCACCTCATTGAACATAATCTGAAATGATTTTGGTCATGTGGTTTTTTGAACATTAGTGGCATATTGTCATCCTAATTTCATATTGAACAATGTAATTCAGACAAGACTAATAACAAGGTTATGACGATTGAAATTTTAGTTGTTATAATAAATCTGTGGTCTAAGCATTATGAAATTACTCATTGTTTGCATTGTTACATATATTCTCTATGATTTTGGTATGTACCCAGTGATATTGGTAAAATTGCTATTGATTGTATGACATGGAATGTTCAAGGTGTAACTATTGACTAAGTTTATTGTCTTAAATAGAGTAAATTTAGGGATACAACTTTGCATCATGGTATCACTTGCAAACACAACTTAATCATTAATATACATGCTTTGAGTTTCATGGTGCAACTGAACTCTTTTAAGAGAAAATGTTTGATGGATTCCAAACAAAATTCTCTTATTTAGATTTGTTGTCCTCAAGATCTCATTTTGAAATAGCAATGACTTGTGGACATGCTTACTAAGCACCACCACATGGCATTGTAGGAGAAGTGTCTATAAGTTTGCATCTACAAAAAACACCTGATATCTGATGTGGATCTAGGTATATCTAAAATTTGACACATCTTATATTGGATATTTTTCTACTTTGTTGTTGTCATTGTCCATTACATTCAACATTTGGCATTTCCATGGTTTATCATTGACACTTGGTGTATGCTCTTATTCATGCTCTTAACTTATGGAAAATGAATGATATGATACTTTTGCAAACAAAACTTGTGGTCTATCTTTCCATTTCATACAAGTCTCATTAATGTGACAAATTTGTGTCATGAAAACTTATAATTTCCCTTGAAAAAGAATTAATTTCCATTTTACAAGCATATTTCAGAAAAAAACCAGTGTTCAAATTGAAGTTATTTTGTGCTTTCTCATAAAATATCAACACCCTAAGAGAAGGTTGAAAATAATGTTAATCATGGAACTATGGAACAACATCTAGAACAACCATGTGATTGTTAGGACAAGCATACATTTGTCTATCATGAACCAATTCAAAGCGGTAATGTCTTTGAAATGATCCTTGTAGTGGTTGTTGTTTCCCTACCAACATTTGAGTCAATTGAGAATGATCTTGAGTGTACAATGAAGTTGGAAACATAAATTTTATCCATAGATGTGCCAGGAATTAAAAAATACTCAACTGAATATGTTTCAACTAAGAAAAGACCAAAGGATGATATTAATGATACTTCTAAAGATAAACACAATAGTGGACACTTTACAAGTAATTGTCACATCTAAAGTTTTTGAGGGCTTGAAATATTCCCATTCCTATTTTAGTTTACGAGGGGAATCTATTTTGGGAGAAGAGTCAAATTATAATATCAATTTGGCGCTAACTAGAATGAGTTCAACTTGTGATAGGTCAAATGATTTAGATCAAACTCCCATGTCAATTTCTAATCAGAATGTACAAGGAGTATTATTTTTTCCTTTTGGCTACAAAAGTTATCCCTCAACATTAATATTCTAGTGTTGCACCAACATATGCTAAGATATAATCTCAAATCGAAAATGAGGTAGTAAGACCTACTGTCTGAAATGCACATCAAAAGCATTGAATAAAGGTGAATGTGTTAACATTGATCATTGTAATATGAATAAAGAGAAACGTCTTGACTTCATAGAGCTTACGAGATCTTGAATAGAGGTGCATGCAGTTGTGCTTGACTTGCGTGCTAAATTATGCATAAGCAGGGTAGTAAAATTTACCGAACATGGGGGAGGCTTGGAAGGAAATAGAGCTACACTTACTATCTATCATATGGTACAAACCAAAAAATAAACCACCTACTTTCAGTGAGGGATTCCACCACATCATGTTTAATCAAACAAATTCCTATGTAGAGAAGCATATTCATGTACAAAGCGTCGGGTATATATGATGTTCTTCCGTTTGGTATGCATTGTGACAAACTTGAATGTGATATGTTGTGTTACTTTAAGAAAGAAAGGGATTCACAAAACCATAACTCTAGCATAATTACTTAGGACCAAACCATGCTTATGTTCCAAATGTTTTCTTCCCTGATGTAATCTAAAATTTCTTTCCTGTGTGTGAAAAATCTAACCTTAGTAGTTGATATATGACTATTATTAAGAGCCTTAATAGTCTACTTTACGGTTTTTCTTATTTGAGTTATCAAAACCAAAGGCCGATAACATCCTTATTTTATAGCTATTTAGTTGCATCTACCAAAGGTTGACTCAGATATGTGCAAAATTTTCTTGTCTCATAGTCCCATTTATGTAGGCCCTTTTCCATAAAAGTTTGGGTTTTAAAATGCCATAATTACTCACATGCATGCTATAGGACTAGTCCTTTATTCCTCGTGTTTATATGCATTTATATGTCCATCAATTAAATGTTTATGTTGATACCTATTGTAACACCCTTGAGTTAGATTTCCATGTAAATAAATAATGTATGAACATTATAAAAGTAAAAATCAAACTAAGGTCATGGGACACATATTCCAAGATGAATTAGGGGAAAAAAATTACATTGGGATCCACTTGTGGTTAATTATTTATTGGCTATGGAAATTGGCATTGGAAAGAGGCAAAAGGCAATAAATGGCCAATCAATTATTACATGTTAGCAAGGAAATGTGGTAAAGTGCAAAAGAAATAAAGGAAAATGAAAGAAATTCCACTTCAACAAGTGGGGAAGAGGAAGAGACAAGAAAATGAGAAAATTAGCAAAAGAATATGCATGCAAGGGAAAATGAAGAAAAAGGAAAAAGGAAAGAAAATAAATTTGAAAGACAACATTCTAGCATTCTCTTTTGGGAAAAAGAGAGAGAAGCTACAACACTGAGAACTTGGACACAAGCAAGCAAGGAGGACAAGCATGAAAAGAAAAAGACAAGAAAGGAGCACAAGAGGAATCTGAGTGGCAGCCAAGAAGAAGGATTGGACAACAACTAGCAAAGGGCAGAAAAGAACAGAGAAAAGAGAAATTGTTAGGAGGATTTTTGCAGGTAATAACATGCATGTTTGATTTATCTTGTTGGGCTTGAATGCATGGTTCATGCATTGGTTTGCTGGTCAATTTTTTTCATTGGCATGGGATTTTCCTAGATTGACAGTCATGTGCAACCTTGCCTTATGCCATTTCTTGGATAACCATGATGTAGTGGGTTTCCTGTTTTGGTTGAGCTTCTTATGTCAATAGATTTTGGATCCTCGTTGAGGTGGTCTCAGGAAAATTCCCAAGGGTTGAGGGTGGAGATGGTTTTCTCCTAGAACTCTTGACAGGTAGGTGGAGATAGGAAAATTCCTTTAGGTAGATGAAGAAATTCTGAGACATCCTACCTTGTATTGATTTTGGTGATTTTTGGACTTGGTATTAGGTGAAATCACTTTGACTTGAGGGTGGAGGTGGTTTCCTATGGATTCCATGTTTGATAGCGTTTTGGGCTTATCCCATGTAATCCAAAATTTAATATTGGAATATGGACGGGGGTGATTGTGCTGGAAGAAATATTTGGTTCATCCCAATCTATGTTCGAGTGTTACATGGAAGTCCTTGACTTTGTTGGCACTATGCATATGTTATTATGTGTTATTATTTAGCGAGATAAATGAGCATAGGATTTGGTTTAATGTATGAATTATGTGATTGGTTTATCATGGTTCCATTATTGTTTAAGTGCATGTTACAAGAAGTACTCTTGTTATTGATATTGTTCACGGTTTTGATAGGTTCATGAATAATTTATATGGATGCATGAGCTAATTTGTGTTTTATTTTATCTAAAGCTTTTATTATAAATTTCTGATAAAAATAATGAAAACAGTGAACAAAATATGCATCCATTACTTACAGGTACCATGTTCACAATATTGGTTCACAATATTTTAGGAATTATGATTTGAGGAAGATGACCTTCTTGGAATGCATCGTTAAACATGTCATGTTGGAATTTATACCATAAATTATTTTATGTTAGGTTATAGAATCTGGAAAATTGTCCACATTGAAGGAAAATCCTACTGATAATGTGGTAAAAATTTCAGATATTGGGTTGCTATATTTTAGGATATATGACCAGAGGAAGTCGAGCCTTTTGAATGCTCCTAAAATCAGGCCTCAAACATGACATGTTGTAACTTCTGTTATAAATTTTCTTCTGGGAAGTATCAGGTGCTAAAAATTTGTGCACATTGAGGAGAAATCCCACTGATGTTGTGGTAAAAATTTCAGATGTTAGGTCGCTATACTTTAGGATATATGACTAGTGGAAGTCGAGCTTCCTGAATTCTCCTAGAAGTGTGCACCAAATAGGATGGTTTTGGTATTTTTGTTATAAATTTTCATATATGAGGTTCCAGAAATTGAAACTTGAACCATAGTGAGAGAAATTCCCACTGTTCATCCGGTTCAGTTCCCATAACCTGTACTGCTAAAATTTAGGATATAGGCACTAAATCATTCACTATATTAGTTGCATGAAAAGTGTTTGATGGAATGCTTAAATGGTTTAATGATTCATTGCATATAAATTATTTGATGAAATAACCCAATGAGAATTTTGTTTTGTGGATGGATAGTATTGATAATATTGTTGTAGCTGATCTATGCCTACTTACATGCAAGGCATTTGAAAAGTTGCATGCAAGGAAATGGAAAAGTGACATGATTATGTGGCATGTTTTCAGTTAGTATGTCACAAGTAGAATAAGTGCAATGTTTATGATTTAATATCATACAAAATGTTTGACAAAAGGTATACAAGAGAAATGCTACTCAAGTATTTGAATATAAAAATATTTGAAGAGAGGTTTACTTGAAAGGTGCTTTACAAAATGTATGAGAAACAAAAATCAAGTTTTGGCAAGTTAGATACCATTTCCGTAACTGCATGTTGGAAGTTGGTCATCCATAGTAACTCTTAGCTCATATTTACACTGGTAAGTATTTCAAAATGGGTAAATGTGGGGTGGGGTGTTACACCTATCTTTAACATTTTCTAAAATATTTCACGACTCTAATTATATTATTATGTGGCAGGTTGATCTGTGTGGAAAAGCACCTGCATAGTCAGAAGTAAACAATTAACAATTTTGATTTACATTTAATGTGAAATTTTGATTATTTTTTATATAATCGAAATAATCACTTTTATTTTGTTGAAATATGTAGTCCAAGCCCCATGACGATGATGTTCTTGATGAGGAAGACATGTGATCATCCCCCAACCTTGAGGTCTCAATAACAAAGCATGTGAAGAAAATAAACAAACAAATTATGGTGTTGATTCGCAGTAGGGATCAAAGTCCTACGACTATGGCTAGGATCAAGGAATCAAACGAAGATCTTAAGATGTACTAGGTAACAACAATATTGTAAGGTGATTTTTTTTTTTTGTATGTTGAAAGTTCAATTATGAAGTTTTTCTTTAATCTTTTACATTATCTAAGCAAAAAAGCATTTTCTTTCTTATGTAGGGTTATTTGTGTTGAAAATTTTAGCGAGAAAAGGGTTCCTTGATTTGTGCCTTAATCTAGGAGCCATAACAAGTTCCTTCTTGTGCATGACTTGAGTTCCTAAAAATTAGGTGATTCCCTATAAATTAGGATGAGTTACTATAATTTATGATTCAGTCCTTGAAAATTAGGACGAGTTAGGTGGAAACTAACTTATGTGTTGAAATTGAAGGTCAACTTCTTGATTTTCTAGTGTGATTTAATTGAGGGAAAACTCTAAGTTATTGAGTTTCAAGTGATTGAATTAAAACAGGACAAGTTGCATGTGCAATTAACTCATGTTAACTCAATCAATCAAAAAAGCATTCCTTAATTAGAAAACTCACTAATTTTAACCATTTGAATTGCCTTTAAAAGGAGGAACGAACGCATAAGTTTAATCATTGTTTTGGTGAGCACAAGCTGGTGAGACCAATCAATAAGAAGCACGACTTTGTGTGTGGATCTTGTGAGATGAAGAGTGTGCAAGAGAAGCCTATGCACAAGTTGGTAGAGGGTAGCATATATCAGAGTCTTGCAAAGGTTTCAAGCTTAGATCAAGTGGGAAAGACGTGTGTCTTTCAGATTAAAACAATTGTATTTTGTAAGAGATCAATTGCTCAATTTTTTCTATCAATAAAATTCTCATCAAACAAATTATTTTCCCAGTTGGGTTCCCTAGACAATTATGTGTTTTTTGAATTGTGTGACTATGCTTTTATTTTTGTTCCTATTCCGCTGCATCTAGTAAAGAAATTTTGTGTTTATGTGAGAAGAAATTTTATTTCAGATTGGTCATATTAGCTTATAATAATTTCATGGATTTTATACTTGGTATCAAAGCTCTTGGAATAGATTTAAGGGTACATGGCACTTATGACTAGAGTGATGGACTCATAGAGCATGGTGCCTAAAAGGACATGTCATCAGATCAAGTTCCACATAAGGAAGCAAAGAAGTCTTCTAGTTCAGAGAGAGAAGTTGCAACAACAAAGAACGCAGTAGAGTTGAAGAATGATCCAGGTGAACAAGGTTCTTCTAGGAACACCTTCCTCGCTAATATGGAGTGTGGAAAATTTTAGCGAGAAAAGGGTTCCTTGATTTGTGCCTTAATCATAGGAGCCATAACGAGTTCCTTCTTGTGCATGACTCGAGTTCCTAAAAATTTAGCGATTCCCTATAAATTTGGACAAGTTACTATAATTTAGGAATCAATCCCTAAAAATTAGGACAAGTTAGGTGGTAGTGAACTGATGTGTTGAAATTGAAGGTCGAGTTCTTAATTTTCTAGTGTGAGTTAATCGAGGAAAAACACAAGTGATTGAGTTTCAAGTGGTTGACTTGAAATAGGATGAGTTGCATGAGAAATTAACTCATGCTAACACAATCAATCACAAAATCATTCCTTAATTAAAAAAATGACTAATTTAACCATTCAAATTTCCTTTAAAAGGAGGAACGAAGGCACAAGTTTAATCATTTTTTTGGTGAGCACAAATTGATGAGACCGAGCAATAGGATGTAATGTCCCTTAATAATAAATAATAAATAATAAATAATAAAAATAAAAATAAAAATAATATAATATAATATTAATAAATAATAAACCAATAAATAAAAAATAGTAATGGTAAATAAAAATAAATAATAATAAATTAATAAATTAATTACATGCTCTAAATAAATATAAATAAGAATAAACAAAAAAAAAGTAAAAACAAAAGAAATAAAACAAGAAAGCATTAAAAATCAGTAAAGCTATCAAAAAGTAAAAACAAAAGAATAAAACAAGAAAGCAATAAAGTTGCATGTTGACGCATGGAGTGTGTGCATGTGGTTCCCCTTCCAATGTTTGCCCTATTTAATATATGGTGAGGAAGATGAGAGGCATTCCATCATTCTATGATTCCACCATCCATTCTCTTGGGAGAATAGTGTTGTGAGACAAAGGATTCCCTGGCAATAGTACGTTGATTGAGGGCTCGGGGGTGGCCAGTTGTAGCGAGATTTTGTGCAATTGAGCCTACGGTTGGGTGGAGAGTTTTCCCCAAAACTTGTTGTAGTTAGTATAATTCAACTAGCGTTCAACTAGCATTCCACAGGTAAGTTGTCTCCTCACATTTTGAAATTTAATGTTAACTAGTTGATAAATTGCATGTTGATTATAAATCGCTTGATTAATCTAATTAGTTACATGTTGTTATTTCGGGGCTGTTACATATGGTATCAGAGGTTAGGTTCAACTCTTAGGGCCTATAGACATTTTAATGCAGAAAAATTATATCTTCTGCCTAAGGTCTTGGGCTTTATTGTAGAGATTCTGCTGGTTTTTTTTTTGTAGTTCTATTGTTCATTTTGTGGCTCTGTAATTCAAAACTTGTTAGCTGCATTTATGGGTTTTATCACTATGTGAAGGTATGATCCTAGACTCATTGGAGTCTGAACTGTTATGAATCATGAGGTATCTTTGCATAATAGCCAATGAACAACTAGTAGTTTTTGATGCTTTTTTTTGGTCTTTTCTGGGTTCAATCTATAAACTTATTGGTTCTTGAAGGATGCAATTTCATTTACATATTAATAAACATTTCAATTGTTTTTTCCTTGGACACCAAAACTATCAATGAAATGCGATAAAAATCTAATAATGTCTTAACATTACTTATGTATGTCTTGAATTTGAGTTTTCATGGTGCATCAAATGCCAAATTTACATAGTTAGCAGCCCAAAATATCCTTTGATTTGCCAGTGAACCGTAAAGACAATACAAGTGGGTGCAACACTTTTTGAAACACGGCGTGAGGAGGGTATACATTTAAATGTGTGAAAAAAAAAAATAATAATAAAAAAAAGAAAACTGAAGTTTATGTGAATCAACAATAATTTAGAATAAACAAAAAAAAATAATTCATAGCTCCATCTCGCATTTGACTGAAAAACCTTCAGGAATTATTTCTTATCAACTAAAATAACTTCCTGTCAAATTTTAGTAGCCCTTCACTTCTGGATGATTAAAGAAAATATATACACATATTCAATCAAAACCTTAAGTTTGCCTCTAGTTTTCCAATTTTCCAGTTTTCATAATGTCTGCTCTTGATTTTTTTTTTTTTTCTGGAGGCCTCAGTTCGATTTTTCGTGGTGTCAGAATCTTATGGGCAGTGGTTCATCATTCATTAGTATTGTTTTAAAGTTTGTATTATGTTTTTTTTTCACTTTTTCTATCATGGTCCTTTCCATTCATACTACTGTATTTGCTACTTATACAATACTCCTCGGACTGAGAAAGTTTACCGTATCCTTTCAATCCTATTACAGTGCAATCATTTTCCGCTCTTCGAACTAATGTTCCTTTACTTGTGCGAATCCAAGGGTCGATTTGATAATCTATACCCTTTTGGGTTTAATGTTAAAACGAGATATCTTCATCTTTTCTCTGAATCTATTATGCATCAAGAAAGATAAAAGCCCAACCAGGTGTAAACCTCTGGGCGCTTAAAAAAATTACGAATTATCAGAAATACGGATCTCTCTCTATCTGTATATAATGTTGAATTTGACATATCCATTTCATACAGTGTTTGTCCATATCGGGCTATAGAATGCACTTCGTTTCTCTGGTGCAATTTAAGGTTATTGGCAGTTATCTTAGATTTAATTGCTTTGGGGCTGCCTCCAACAAAACTCTATATCTATAAAATGTATGTAAGTAATTATCAGAGAAATTAAAATAGAGTAATTGTTATCACCAATGAACTTCTTTAAGACATTGAAAATTAAGGAAACAACATAAATTTCAGTCAAAATTAGTATGTTTTATTTGCAGAATTGCATGAACAACCTTGCTGAGCGTCATGGTAGATCCGGGCAAGCAAGAAAGGCTCACCAATTAGAAACATTTGACTTATTGGGCAACCAAGAAAAACCTCACTCCTTTCTTGGCAACATCTAAAACTCAAAAGAGAAGAGGGAAATATCTCAATATATTTGCTTTATCTAATAATGTAGTTGATTTTTATTTTATATATTTTGTAATTAAATTAATAAAGAAAAAATTTGCAAAGATTGACTATCCTATTTAGTTAAGATCAAATTGGGCATGAAATTGTGAACTCCCTTGCTTACACGTAGCAGTCTAGTGCATGAGGGTTATGCTAGTACATATAAGACTCCTTTCCTTCTACTGGAGAAATCCACTGTAGTATGGAATACCACCATTGTAGGTGTTGGATATTTGTTCTTTTAAAGTATATAGTGGTATATAGAATTAAAATGATAACAACCATTACTAGACTGTGTAGACACTTACGGCTCATAATGTTTTAACAACGAACCCAATAAGGGCTATTCTTAATGTATTCAAGCATAATTTGTAGGAATTAGTTTCTCCTAACCATGAGACCCCTCTTTCCCCAATTTTGAACTCTTGGTCACATGATATTGGTGCTGTAAGAGATGAAACCTTTAAAAAAGTATTGTTTTAATTGTTGATTATTTATATTATATATATATATAATATATATAATCTATTCCACATATTTTGAAAATCATCTTTAGGGAATTAAAAATTTTAGCAGTTGGTTAAGATAGAAATCATGTGCCCTAATTTGTTGTTGTTTGGATTGTGCATGTTATTGAGGGTGGTTTCATACGATTCAGTTGACTTCTTCAATTCCCATAATGATGGATTATATTCTCCTTGGATTGAATTTATATATTATATTTTATTTTTTTTTTATTTTTATTTTATTTTATTTAATTTTTCTATATCTATGTTTTTTTGTTTTTGTATGGATCCATAGGGACAACTTATAATTTGCAATTGGAAAACATATTCCAATTCATCATATTTGTTTCACCTTGGACTTTGCATTGATTGTTTCTTCTTGGTACACTTGTCAATAATTATTAAAATTGATTACCAAGTGCTCTTCAGTTGCAGTCAGTACAGCTGGATTTAGCTTCATTGTTTGTATTTGCACATGTTAGAAGAATTTAGTTGCAAAACAATTAATAGAGTTAAATAGTTCACCCTTATGACCATTTGAGACCTGGAGCCATTTAGCTTTGCAAAGAATTTATAGAGGAACGAATAGTTTTACGTAGATGCTAAATAAATGAGCACGAATTTTCTTGAGTTCTCTTTCAGCTGTTAACGCGCATGATGAATGGATAACCTACATTTAATGGTATGGGATTGTTAGCATTGTTCTAATTCGGTCATCCTACTTGCTGATACGATTTATTGGCTAGTTGCTGGTATCTAAATACACCCGTCACATGTTGATTAAGAAACCGAGGGTTTCCTCGTTTTCTGAATGGGATTTTATTTGTATCTGCACTACTGTATTTTCTGGTTGTTGTAAAAAGTAATTTTTTTTTATAATTGTATTGATGGGTGGATGGATAGTGTGGTTACTACAACGTGACATTAACCCAAAGTAACAGAGAGATTCTTGTTTCTTCTAATTTTTTCTACACTGTTCTGGTGAGGGCTTTATGTTTTTATTTTATTATATATATATATATATATATATATATAATATATATATATAATATATATATATATATATATCCAACAGAAATTGGATTTCCTCCTATATATTTTTACTTCATTTGTAAAATCATGTATTTTCATATACCTGGTTTTTTATTATTATTATTATTATTATTTTAAGTATTTAATGGTATATCTTCAATGGCCTTGGATTTCAATGACTTTGCACAGTTAATATACTTGTGTTCAAAGAATTCAGACTTTGACAAATTTTATCCAAAATATTTTGAAGCAGTTCTCCAATACTTGTTTAAAATTTTGCAACCTCCTGTTTTCTCTTATTAATAATTCTCCAGACTCATGATCTTGGTTTGATAATTTGATGCCAAATTGTTTGGATGCTTTCAAGAGATTTTGATTAGTTAATATTGTGAGATACATTGCCCTCCAACTATGTTCTATTCAGTGTTTGTGGTTAAGAAATTCTAAGAGCAATTCCTTTGCACATCCCTATATTTTTAGCATGCTAACTTTTGCTGTCATTGTCATCCCTATATTCGTAAGTGATAGTGGCCAAGGGATGACAAACATCCACCCCATACCTCTCTGTATCTTATAACAAGCATTAGGTTTTCTCTTTGTGGCTAGTAGTTCGTTGGACTACTAGGGCCTATGTGATGGAAAGAGAAACAACTTCTCAAGTTATTACCAGACAATTTTGTAATAGTCTATATTTGTTGAATTTATTAAATATATGTGATATGATGCAATCAGTGGGAAGAGTAGAAACCCTTGCAGGTTACTACGAGACAATTGTCTATACTTAATTGGTTTTTTAGTATATGATATATGTAGTGATATGCTTTTTGAATAGTGTGGGGATAGCCTTTCCTCATACTTAACTCCTCTGACCAGGAATTTATGGATTGGGAGTTTTATATCAGATAAATTGTTGCACTGGATGAGATATGTTATTGTGCATCTTTGAGTAGTCAAGAGAGAGTTATGGGTACTGACATTATTCCTCATTCTGACTTTAATTTTTTTTATAATGCCACATTCAAATGAAAATCTCAATGTAGATAACTCTTGTATTATTTTCATCCATTCCCATTTTAAAATTATCAAGAAATAAAATAGGTTAGATAGGGCACGCATGTTCCACATATGTATATGGGACACATGCCCTGCGTTGGATGAGTGTCCTACACTCAAGACACCAAAGATCTTATAATCTTTAGAACATTAAGTGTTTGAGCAAATGAAAGTAGGGACATTGGTGTATGGGCACACAAACCTTCGTCTTATATATAGTGCAAGGGAAGGATGAAGATATGGAATGCCTTTACTGATGATATGGGTGTGAGATGCTGGAGGACAAGATATATCCCATGACTTTCATGCATGATAGTCTTCTACTAATTTACCATATCTTGTATTTTCTCTTGTCGTTCCTTTATAGTATGTTATTATCATGTTTCAGTGTCATGATTTCATCTCATCTATCTGATACTTTTGCCATTCCTGAGTTTATGGTTCTATTATTGATTCTATATGTATGATCCATGGTTTATTCTTATGTCTTTAATTGCTTGATGCAGTTCAATTTTCTAAATGTTGAGGAGAAGTGTGTGTGTACATACCCCTGTCATACAGGTAAATCTTTGTGTCCATGTGTCAAGGGACTTAGAAATATCAAATATTAAATTCAAGTTATGTAGATTAAACTTTACAGTGAAACATTTTATATGTAAAATTGAATGCTTCTTCTTTTCTGTTTTTGGTTCATTATTTTTCTCTCCCCACATTTTCTATAATACTTTCTTGTACTGGAACTGAAATGATTCTCCTTTGATAAGATTATTTTTTTTAAGTTTTAACTCTAAGCAAGATGTACTATATATTTATATTTATATCCCACCTCTAAATTTGACAGTCCAGAGGATCTCTGCATTTTATATTCTTGTTTGAAGGGTATGATAACATTGAATTAAAGAAGTGAATCCATAATAAAATTGATCAATTTGAGGAAGATAAGTTATGTGATTGGAGGAATAGTAACAATATTTCCAAGTGTAACAATTTAAGAGAGAGGAGGAAAATAAACTAGTATGAATCAAGGTGAGAAAACAAGGCCAATTTAATAATATTTCTATCTTTGAAGCTATTACACACAAAATATTAGGAAATTGAGACTATTGAAGAAAACAAAAGTTTATCTATAAATATTCAGTATGAGGAAGTGAAGGGGTGATTCTCTCGAGCAGAAAGTTGTCTTAAAGATATGATGAGTGGATTGGTCAACATGATTGGTAAGGGTCAAAGTGATGGCTTATAAATTTAGAAGTGTCATTGTAGGAAATTATACGCACTTGTAATCGGTGAGAAATAACAAGTGATAAGCTAGGAAAATGTCCAAGGATGATAATTGTTTAATTTTTTGAAAAAGAAATACACGATTTAGACTAATGAGAAAACATTGAGCATGAAGTGTAGGAAGAAATATTGTTGGAAATTCTATAATGATACTTTGAGAAGGATTACATATAAATTGACAAAAGAAGTGAGAATCAACTAATAAAGCGTGCAATTGAATAAATTTCACTCACGAGAGGATTGATGATATATTGTTACCTCATACAAAACAACTTACTAGTGCGTGTCATTAGTATTGAAAGAAGTTATTGCCAAATACATTGGGCATACCAAATCATTCATGGAAGATAATGATGGTAGTGGTTCCAATCATTTCAAAGTCTAAAATAAATATTTAATGAGTGAAAATTAAAGTGGAAGATTCCCTATTCCAACTTGAACATGGGTGAATCTACGATAAAAGAGATCAAGTGGAAACTTGATGAGATAAGCAAATCTTTTTAGGATGAAGAATGAAAATTATGCAACTGATGAATAAATCACCAAGGGGCAACAAAGCCTCATGTAGGTAGATTAAGCATAACATAAGACTTAAATAAGGATGACCTCTTGTATGTGTGCCATTTGGATAAGAAAAATATGTATAGTGATCTTGGAATTTTAACTTGATATTGATGATTTAAATGATTATACAAATGGTAATATCTTAGCAATGAATTTCACTAAAATGTCATTGGGGAAGGAAGAATAAGTGATGAGAGATTAAGGCTCAAGATGGTGAGGCTCATTTGAAATTTAACGATGTACTTAGATGAGTATACCTACAGTGTAAATAGTCAACTCCTAATATAAATAACATGAAAGGATTATCTAAAAGTAATTGGTATCTTGATGGAAACATGACACTAATAACACTGATGAGTTAACATAAATCCTAGAGGGATGTTGAATAATCTTAGTTTATAGTTGGTATTCAATGTTTGTAAAGTAAATGAAATTGATTTTTTTGATGAATCATGATAAGAATGATTATAGAGTATTATTATATATTTGATAAGTATTGAGATGTTTCTCATATGGACGATGTTTCATGATATGATGGTATGAGGGTGATCATGCACATGTGGTTAATATTTATATAGTTGTTACAATACTGATGATGTATCCTTATGATGATGATGATATGCATAGGCATTATGATGTTATGTCAAGGTATATTGACATATTCAATTACTACGTGATGATAGGTATTTAATGTTTAACGTTGAATACTCATGGTGGATATGATATGCATAATGTGGCATAGGAATTATGATGCTATAATATGAGGTTTATTGACATGTGGTTCATTTATTATGTGAAGTCATGATATGTTTTTGATGCAAATATGTTGATGTTCTAACTTATGATGGTATTTCACGAGGTGAAGCATGTGATACCTGCGTACAAATTTATGACATGCATTAGCATGCAGTTCGTTATTATTCATAATGTTATAGTTAACAATGATGAATGTTCTCATGATGACATGCAAGACTTGGCATGTGGATTATTTTCTATGATACTATGATGGTATAGCTAATGCATTAGTTGCATGTTGAGGTGTGATGATTGATAGGACTCCACAAATGGGTCGAGAGGGCTGGTTTATTTGATGATCTTGTGCGAGCCCATACACACGAGGGAGAATAAGTAACACCATATGGGCTGGGGACAAACTCAATCAACACTACATATGATAGTGGTTCCTTTGTCTTGTATAGCTCTTGACGGATAGCTCTTGAGGGCTATGGGATCATCTTGAGGAGGCCAAGTGCCTGATATTGAAGGCTAGGTGCCTAGTATTGTATTGGGATGCCGAAGTCTAGTAGGGGTGTAAGGACTTTGATGCCTGGGGTTGTGCGATTTAGTGAGTTGTGGAGTGAGTGGGCCAACCTTGCGAGATGCCCGGAGACATTGAGCACTGTACCGGATGCTTGCCTTGGGGCCTTGGGGGCAGATGAGGTTTGAGTCAGGCGCGAGCCTTGGGGCTAGCCTTGGACTAGGATACAGACCGAGGAGGCTTATGCCTGATTCTAAAAGTGGGAAAAAGGACAGAAATTCCTCGGGATTTCCCGGTTGTTGTGAAACTTTTGATGCCTGCTGGTTATACTAGTTTAGCAGAGGGTGTTGGGACTGTTACATGAAGTAATAAATAACAAAATAAATGTAATGTCCCTTAATAATAAATAATAAA
>APFE031457108.1:3523-29810 GCA_000404065.3 Pinus taeda
TTTTCGGTCCATGGTTTGGACGCGATGGTTTTCGGTCCGTGGTATTGGATGATTCAGCATGTATAAATATGTATTGTAACATTGAAAGGAACATAATGAAAAATCAAGCTGGTAGTCCCGGTTTTGGGATCCAGTGGGAAATCTCTGTGTATATGTGTTTTATGTGTTATGCTCTCGCATTTTTATTTTTCCTGTGATTTAGAATTCGTATGCAGGTAATTTCTATACGGGGTTAAAACCTACACCTCCCCCCCTTATTTTATATGTTGTCCTCAATGCATGATATATCCACAAGCTAATTTTGTTAATTCAAAATGACATGATCTCCACTTTGTAGTTGCAATTCCATGTCCTCGTACATTGTTTCAACCTGGAGCACCCTTCACATATTCGATGTTAACTACACACTAGCAGGATCTAGAGGTCTATGCCCCATGCTAACGAGTGTGCACTTCCATCACCACCAACATTATATGTGCATGCAAACATTCATCTAAATTCGCAACATAAGCACTACATATATGTACTACCGCATATAATCACCTTGCAATCTTACTTACTGCGTTTGTTGTATACAATTCCTACATACAATGATTAGTTAATATACTCAACTAACATAACTATTGTAGAGTTTTTATGTCACTGAGTTGCTAATCATCTCCAATCTCTTAGAACCATCCTCAAGCTTCTCCTTGCTCTGATTTTTTTGGAATTTATGTTCAAGTTCATGCATTTCCCTCTCTAAGTCCCTACCAAGATGGTTATTTCCTTCCTGGTGGTGATTAATTAGAGCTCGAACTTCAAGTTGAACTTTAATCAAATGCATTTCCAAAGCTATACCAAACATGTTATGACCTGTGGCATAACCCTGACACAAATTATCATTAATGTTTTCATACACGTACATGGTCCCATGACCTATCAAGACTATGTTAGAAGACCTTTCACATCCTATACATAAAACATGTTTAAATTTTGTTGTAGACCTCCTACAACCTGCTATTAGCCTGTAGTAAATCAACCACAAGATATGTTATAAATGTGTTATAACCTACCACAATCCTGATATAGGTCTAGTATAATCTTGTCATTACCTTTTCGATTTGTATTTAAACTTGTTATACAACCTGTAATAGACTGGTCACCCATTGGTAACAAATTTGTCATAATTCGGTAAAGGATTGGTCACCCACTTGTGACTACTCTACCCGTGGCAATCCATTATACCTATTATAACATTGTCACTTACTTGTGATACTTGTTAGAACATGTAACATACATGTCACTTACTTGTTAATCCCTATTAGAATTATGTTATACTACTTGTATCTTGGTCATCATACCTGTATCTCTATAACAAAACCTGCATCTATTTATTCCACCAACAAGTGATAAACTGATTATAACCTATTACAGTGGAATTATATTCTCATTTTATTCATGTTACAATACCTTAACCATGGTTTGTTTAAAAATATCCCCAAAACCATTTAACATATTTGTGTTGATTTTCTCAAGTGACTTTTGAAGAATCCTATCATGTACGAGTGTCAAAAGATGAGGTTCATGTAACTTGTTTCAAAATCTAACAATCAGTAATTCTTCCTTGGTGCATATCCTGTTAGGTCAAAGCCAAGCATATGAAAGTTAATATTCATTTCCAGTTTATATTTAATAACTCGTTTGTATAAAAATCTCTTCAATAAACTTAGTATTAGAATTTTGGGTAACTTCCACAAATCCAACCTTCTGCTAGTCTAGCAATGTTCCCTGTAGAAAGGGAAATACCACATATTTTTGAGCACTAATGGCTCTTCTTGTAAAAAGCCTCCAAACATGTGTACAATGAGATAGAATCATGCCTTCTTCTTATAATGGAAATCGAGCTTTGAAGACTTCCAATAGGATTTCAAGATAACATGCATTGTACTTTTCTAATACATTCTCTCACCCATGGATTAAAAAGCTCTGAACCCTTGTACATATAATTGATATTGAAATTAGTTTGTCTTTTGTAATAGAAACCTCTTCACCTTAACATTCATTGCTGGGTCATTACATTCAAACATAAGGACACTAATTATGATGAAACAAAACCATGAATTATGTATAGCAATTTTATATGTGATGGGTTGGAGTAGAGTTTGTAGCATTCACAAGGTGATTTCCCACCATTAGATTTATTTTACCCTCCCTCATTAATGTTGGGGTCACCCCAGAATCATTTTGGTCGTGAGAAGCCACTTGTCCTCCGGAACAAATAAAACACATAAAGGCTAAGGGAATTACAAGAAAAACAAAAAGACTTCGTTGGAATGATGGCAATAAATTTGTCTACGAATTCTTCCAACTCAATATCTAGAAGAAGAGAGTGCAGTCATTTCTACAACGTTGTAACTTGGAACTCCTATTTGGACGGTGCTACTTTTTATAATAATAAAAAATCAAATCCACCTTAGGTTAGGTTTTTAAGTTCACTACATTCAGTATATGACAATTCAAAAAGCAAATTTCCATTTCGTAACTTTCTCTATGCTTCCACAAATATCTCTGCTTCTCTCAACATCGACTTTGCATGGTGGTTGTTCACCATAGAGAATATAAACTTATACCTTCCTTACCTCTCAAACATTTTTTGCAGTTTCAATCCTTTCATACGAACCATGAATTTCGTTACATGGAAAAGACTTTGTCTACATGCTGAGTTTCACATCACCAGTGGGTGAAGTGTATTGAGAAGAGTCATCTAGAGTGATAACGTAAATATCCATCTTTGTTACCATTTTATCCTTAACAATTTGCACCAGTGGCATCTGTTGTGATATGAGGAAGATTAATATTTGTCAAGGTGGTTGAAGAAAGTCCTATCTTAGCTTTATCAGTCGCTTCTCCCAACCTCTGTACAACAAGCCTATCTCTTGACAAATCGATGTTTTCTAATCTTATTTTATTTTATTTTACTTTTGGAACTCAACGACTAAATACTACAATAATGCTTTATCAAAATCCCCAACGCACACGAAAGTATCACGATTTATAGCTTTTACTTTAAACACATTTTTGATATAAACCAGCGTAGATTTATTTGAAATAAGGATCTGATTTATTATCTGATATGAGTCAAGAGAGATCCAATTTCTTCATGTGCAATTTGTTTATGAGATTATATTATTTAAATGTTTTATTTTAGTCAATATAAACAATTTTATTTTAGTAAGTAATCTATTTTCCCCACAATATTCTATGTTTCAATTGTTTTTAGCTAGAACTAGCTTAGATTTTTGTATCTATCCATGTACAAATTTTTCCTCAAATTCTACAATCCAAAACAAAAAAAATTACACCTCGAAAGATTTTTGGTGCATGATAAATCCAGAGTTAAATAAATCTAATGCCCTTATTTTCTTGAGATACAAACTTTTCCTCAAATACACCTGAAAAGATTTCAGATTTCCGTACATGATAAATACAAAATTAAATAAATCTAAACAGTTATTTTAGATTTTTTAAATAAACAAAATTTCAACTTTAATAAGGACTTTCATACTAAACTTAAAATGAATCTCTATGCTCAAAAACAACTGCCAAATCTTTCTTATCGTTTATCCCATATAACAGAACAGCAGCGCCATTGATTATTCCCATCAATTGACAGAACAGCAGCTCCATTAATTATTCCCATCAATTGCATGTTAGCAATTCTTCCCGCGTCTTTTGTTTCTTGCGTTTGCTCTGCATCATCAATATACAGTGGAACAGGCATTAAAACATTTGCAACAGTCCTCTTAAGATAATATTCTCTACTTTCTTTCATTTTTCCCAAAACAAATGCACTAATTTGTTAATTTGACTAGGCGAATACTGTTGTCTATTTGTGTAGAGATTTGTTGTTACACCAAAACCATCAGGTGTTGGTAAACATTACAACCTAGTAACTAGGATCCCCAGGGTGGAAATTACGGATTCCATAGAGGTGCGGTGATTCTTTCAACACCCCCCCTCAAACGCAGCTCGTGGGAATCGAACCTGGGTCCAAGCTCTGATACCATGTGGAAGTTTGTCGTTACACCAAAACCCGCAGGTGTTGGTAAACATTACAACCCAGTAACTAGGATCCCCAGGGTAGAAATTACGGATTCCATAGTGATGCGGTGATTCTTCCAACAATATCTGGAGATCTAATAATTTTATATGGAACCCTTTTTTTCCTCCTTCTGTGTTCGTTGGTCACCAGATCTTTTTCCTATCAAAAGCTTGCTTCCCAGATCTTTTTCCTATCAAAAGCTTGCTTCCAAACACTCGGTTAGTTGGGCTTGTCACTGCATGGCGCTTTGTAGTGGTGCCAGTAAGTATCTCTCGTTGCTTCCAAACAGTCGGTTAGTTGGGCTTGTCACTGCATGGCGCTTTGTAGCAGTGCCTGTAAGTATCTCTCCTTGCTTCCAAACAGTCCGTTAGTTGGGCTTGTCACTGCATGGCGCTTTGTAGAGGTGCCAATAAGTATTTCTCCATTCTGATTGAAGGCCACCACTGATGGTGTTGTTTAAGAGCCTTTTGAATTTTCAATCACTTTTTGGATTCTTGCTTTCCATTACTGCTGCACACGAGTTTGTGGTGCCGAGATCAATTCGAATGACATCACTTCGAGCTCCTTTTGAACAGAAAGCCTTTGCTGCAGTAAGTAATCTATTTTCTTTACAATATTTTATATTTTAATTGTTTTTAGCTAGAACTAGTTTAGATTTATTTAATTTTGTATTTATCTGCATGTTTAATATGCATGTGTTTAAAGGGATAGAATTTTTTGAGGTATAAATTTTTCTTCAAGTTCTATACTTCAAAAAAAAATTACACCTCAAAAGATTTTGGTGCATGATAAATCCAGAGTTAAATAAATCTAAGGCCTTTATTTTCTTGAGATACAAATTTTTCCTCAAATTCTACACTCCACTAAAAAATTTACACCTCAAAAGATTTCCTATTTCCTTGCATGATAAATACAGAATTAAATAAATCTAAACAGTTATTTTATTGAGATACAAACTTTTCCTCAAATTCTACACTCCAAAAAAATTTTACACCTTAAAAAGTTTCTATTTCCATACATGATAAATACAAAATTAAATACCTCTATACAGTTAAATAACATTTCCAATTTTTGGATAAATACAGAATTAAATAAATCTACATTTTTGAAGTACAAACTTTTCCCAAGTTCTACATTCCAAAAAAAAATTACAGTTTAAAAAATTTACATGATAAACACAGAGAGATAAATCTACGCGGGTAAATAACGAATGCATAAATTAATGTAAACGTCAACCCGCATCAGGGCGGTAAGATTAAAATTTCAACGCCATCAACTTGAGGCAAGGGTTAACGAGCCTACTACCGGGCATTAAATGCCCGCTTAGCTGGAAGCTCAATAGCCATATAGCTTTCAGTGGGGATGGAGTGCTCGGAAAACACCGCGCGCGTCTGTTTTAAATGACTATCGAGCTTGCAGCTAAGCGAACATTTAATGCCTGATAGCAAGCTCGTTAGCCCTTTCCATCAACTTAATACAATTGCCCATAATCACATATACACATATTCTGCCCCACATATATATATATATATATAATTGACGTAATTTCTTTCCATTTTCCTTTGATACAAATGTCTGTACATATGTGTTGGGTTCAATGTGTTACACTATAGAATACCACTATTTAATATAAATGTTTATAGTAACATTCAACGGTTAATGGGCTTTAAAATATATACTTTCAAAAGCACATATTATACGCATTCATCCTCATTTTACATAATTAAAATATTGTTTTTTAATTATATTTGTAGTACTTATTTTACATGATTAAAGTATTGTTTTTTATTATACTTGTAGTTAATATGGTATAACACATTTAGTTTTATTTTATGGTATCACATTTAGTTTTATCTTATGGTATTACATTTACTTTTATCTTTTATTGGATGTTAGTTTGTTTTTATCAAGAATTGTTTATTCATGGTTTAAAATTAGGAATTCAATTTTTCATTTTTTATTATTATTGAAATATATTTATTTCTAATATGATTGGTTGAGGTTTTATGGGTTGTTTAGTAATTTCTATTTTTATTAGTTACTAATTTTTTGTTTTATTTACTTTTTAAAACTTGTTTGAAATCATGTTTTTCATGTATTTCTCATTTTTTGTGTAGCAAGGTCCATCAAAGGTATGCAACACTAGTACTCCTTGGACGAGGAATTAAATTATGCATCCAACGAGTACTCCCTCTAAAATTTGATGATGTAATATAATATTATTTTATTATTTTCACTATTATTTTATAATATTCCTTAGGAGGCCCTTTGTAGACCTCAAAACTTCTCAAATATTTGAATAATTAAGTTTATGTTCAGGATGAAATTTTATGCATTTCATCTAATTCTAATTCTTGGTACTCTAACATTAAAAAAAAAAAAAATGATACATGGTATAGCTCTGTCACACCTTGATGCAAAGAAAATAAGAGCACTTAGATTTAAATAATCTCCTTTTTAGATAATAAATAATATTCTTTTTTGAAATAACTATGATGGAGTACTCCTTCATTATTTAGAATAGGAGGATTCTAAAAAAGAAAAATATGAAATACATTCTAGACCTATTGGTGGTAATTATGGTGTAGATACCACTACACATAAGGTGATAAGGGTTTTCTATTATTGGCTCACACTATTGAGAGATGCTCACACCCTTACTCGAAAATGTGAAATCTGCTATAAAACTACTGGTAAGGTTTAAAAACTTGTTTTTCCCCTACAATCTATCACAGTTGACACTCTTTTTCAACAATGGGGCTTCGACATCATTGGTCCTATTAGCATTGCCTCATCTCTCCAACATAATTTCATTGTAACAACAATTGACTATTTTACAAGATGGGTGGAGGAATCTCCTCTTCGAGTGGTAAACACAAATCAGGTAATATCATTTCTCGAGACTAATATCATCACTCAATTAAGTGTTCAAAAATCACTTGGTTTTTATAATGCATCTTATTTCTCGTACCTTGGTCTAAATTCTTTTTCTCTGGAAAGGGGGATCAAAATTTAATATTCAGCAAACTATTACCCTTAGGGTAATGGGCTTGTTGAATTAACAGACAAGAATTCAATCAAAATTTTAAAGAGAATTATTTATGATCATCAGAAGTACTAGCACAGCGCCTTGTTGAATGCATTGCAATTTGATAGAGTTACTCTGAAATCTACTTTTGGAAACTCACCATTTTCCCTTGTGTATGGAAGAGATGCCATATTTCGTCCTAATATCTTTCTTCCTTCATTACACTGATCTCAAAAGGTACATGAGAATGAGTGTTCTACTATGTAGACCAGAATTAATACCCTGATCAAGATAGAAGAAGAGAGAGAAAAAGCCAAGAAAAATATTGATGAACATCAACAAACTGTTAAGCACTAGTCTGATGCCAAATCCTCTTTTGGCAGAAACTCTGAAGTAAGTGATCTAGTATTTAAGTGGGACAAAATGCATGAGGAAAAGGGAGAGCATACGAAATTTCAGAATTTAATGGTTGGGTCCATTGATTATTATAGAAAATATTAGACCTAGTGATTAGTGATTGACTTTATAACATCCCTGGCACCCCATCTAGGAAACACCAACAAACAAAACTACACAAACCCTTAGTAATTAATTGTGGAAGCGTTAATATCTCAATCCAACCACGAATGCTACTATACCCATAAAGCTATGATAACATGAACACATTACACCATGTCGTATAGGCGCTTCTCATTGTATATAGAATATAATCAAATAAATAATGCAGTGGGTATAATTGTTCTTGATTGGAAATTAACAAGCACATTAATTTTATAGACATACATTCACAGCGAAAACACACACTTTTAACCAAACATTGGCTAGGTTTTGTAGCTAAATATACATGTAATCACACAATGGCATACATTTGCAATATAATAATCACCCACTCTAGGGTTTATTAGAAGAGCATACAGAAACTCATATAAATACCCATAAATCATGTCACGGTATAGTTCACATATCTGTCAAAATGGTCCAACTAGCTATGTGTTGTTGAGCATTACAAAAGGTATGTAATTACCACTTATTTCTTTATCTTTTCCTTTAATTCCTATCTTCTTTACATTCTAAGATGGTCATACAATAAAGGATTATGATAGAATTAAGGGGATTTGTGATTGATGTAAAATGATTAATTATTGTCTTTTTCTATGCAGAAAGTGAAGAAAATGGAAAATCGCCATTCTGGAGAAAAAGACAAAGAAGAACCAACTACTACCCCTCTGACAGGAAACTGCATCTAGACGAGGAAATCAAGATCGGAGTGCATGGACTAGGAAAAGGAATAAGAAATGTAATATCAGTGCAAGAGAATGAAATGATAACCGAAGATGAAATATATGGCAAATCCCTCATGATCCTTTGATCCTAAGGGATCGCTACTTCAAGGCTATCTATAGTTTTGGTATTTCCGCCTGGCCAATATAAAAAGGGACAACGCTGCTAGCCCAATGAGCAAATTATTGTTGATTTATAGAATTTATTGTTATAATCTGAACTTTTATCATCGACTCTCTTTAAAGAGTAATATTTGTAACTCCGCTTTTATGATTAATATATAACTTCGTTGTTGTTCCATTATCTGATCTTGGAGTAACCGTAGCAGTGCGTCCCTGGTCGCTGAGGGCTTGACCCTAGTGGACGACTTGCTTTTTGTATCATTATTTTCTGATTGCAGTCGTGTGTGGTTTGATTTCCCTTACTTTCTTTATTCAGTAATCTTATGTTCCTTAATGTTTCATTGACTTGCTCTGTTATATCAAATTCGTAATTGAATAGTAATATTATTATTTGCAACTGAAAATGTTATGTTGTTCATTCTGAAACAATATCGCATTGTCTAATTCAGATATTGTTGTTCATTTACAGATTGATATTGTTGTTCATTTATATTTCTATTCATTTAGAGATTGATATTGTTGTTCATTTAGCTACGGTTTACTTACAATTGTGATTGTTGTTCATTTGATTACTATCCCATTACAACTACAATTGTCGTTCCTTTATAACTGAGGTTAATACTCATTATGTTAGAATAAGATTACTGATTCCATAATCGGTGTGTGTTTACATTTGATTAAGTTTGTTGTTCAATATTTCGTAGACTTACTTAGTTTGTTGTTCCTTTCTTAGATTGTTGTTCAATTCCTTTATTAGTTAAAGATTGTTGTTCAAATTGCTACTTAATTCATTCCTGTAGATTAAGCTTTGTTGTTCGATCTTTTCAATAGATTATTTGTTGTTCCTTTTCTATTAATTGAATTGTCATTTCAAGTATTTGCTTTGGTGTGAATAGAAATATCTACAACTATAGCGAACATTGACTATTGTTGTCTAGTTACAAAGCATTTAAGTTTCTTGTCATTACATTTAGAGTTTGTTTCCAGCATTTATTAACTTTTGTAAAGCACTATACTGCTAGCATTACTCTTGAACAAGTGACCACCTCAGACTAAGTACATTCTTGAGAAAAAAAATCGTACTTAGATTGATAATTAATGTAGGGTAAATAGAGGTTAAAAAGACCCTTTCTACTGCTCAACATGTGCACTCCATGTTCCTCCCACCCATCGACCGTGAGGCTCATAAATTCAGCCACAAGTCGCCCTCGAGCTGAGGCAAGAAATCCATAGGTAACAGTAATTAAAAAATACCACACATGCATGGTCAAGATGCCAACCCAACAAACATGTTGCTTTAGGGCCCCAAGCACCCTCCAGGCTAATTTCCAAGTTACCAACCCAACAATTGTGTTGCTCCAAGGCTCCAAGCACCCTCTAGGCCATAAATTGGCACTAATTTCTCACCAACCCATATATAGGGTCAACAAACCCTTGAAGCACCAAGCTCTCAGAGCTAGCATAGGGGCTCACATCATAAAAATGATGCATCCATACATCACGATTAAGTTAATAATCGTGCCTTGGCCAGTTCATAATCCTAACACAAGACCCGTTGACCATCAGTCCTTGCTCCATTCATACACAATTGAATGGATAACTAAATGAATAATAGTCCTTTTATAATTGCATGGCCCTAACTAACCAAGTGTTACTCACTAGGGCCATGCGGGCCAAGGAAAACTTTTCACCAAAAGAATATAATTGTTACCTTTTTCTTTGGAGTTGCACCCCCCATACTCTTTCTATGGAGTGGGCTCCACAGCCATCCTTACTTTATATTATTATAATATTTTGTTACATTAATTATAATTCAGGCTCTAAGGCTTCACAACCTTTACAAACTTATAAATATTCGAGCACGCTAGCCCTACACTATCATTCCATCTCACCAGCCTAAATAATAGTATTTAATTACATTATGAATGACAAGTTTATTACATTCCTCCCCCCTTATTTTATATGTTGTCCTCAATGCATGATATATCCACAAGCTAATTTTGTTAATTCAAAATGACATGATCTCCACTCTGTAGTTGCAAGTCCATGTCCTCGCACATTGTTTCAACCTGGAGCACCCTCCACATATTCGATGTTAACTACACACTAGCAGGATCTAGAGGTCTATGCCCCATGCTGACGAGCGTGCACTTCCATCACCACCAACATTATATGTGCATGCAAACATCCAGCTAAATTTGCAACATAATCACTGCATATATGTACTACCGCATATAATCACCCTGCAGTCTTACTTACTGCGTTTGTTGTATACAATTCCTACATACAATGATTAGTTAATATACTCAACTAACATAACTATTGTAGATTTTTTATGTCACTAAGTTGCTAATCATCTCCAATCTCTTAGAACCATCTCAAGCTTCTCCTTGCTCTGATTTTTTTGGAATTCATGTTCAAGTTCATGCATTTCCCTCTCCAAGTCCCTACCAAGATGGTTATTTCCTTCTTGGTGGTGATTAATTAGAGCTCGAACTTCAAGTCGAAATTTAATCAAATGCATTGCCAAAGCTATACCAAACATGTTATGACTTGTGGCATAACCCTGACACAAATTATCATTAATGTTTTCATACACCTACATGGTCCCATGACCTATCAAGACTATGTTAGAAGACCTTTCACATCCTATACATAAAACATGTTTAAATTTTGTTGTAGACCTCCTACAACCTGCTATTAGCTTGTAGTAAATCAACCACAAGATATGTTATAAATGTGTTATAACCTACCATAATCCTGATATAGGTCTAGTATAATCCTGTCATTACCTTTTCGATTTGTATTTAACCTTGTTATACAACCTGTAATAGACTGGTCACCCATTGGTAACAAATTTGTCATAATTCCATAAAGGATTGGTCACCCACTTGTGACTACTCTACCCGTGGCAATCCATTATACCTATTATAACATTGTCACTTACTTGTGATACTTGTTAGAACATGTAACATACATGTCACTTACTTGTTAATCCCTATCAGAATTATGTTATACTACTTGTATCTTGGTCATCATACCTGTATCTCTATAACAAAATCTGCATTTATTTATTCCACCAACAAGTGATAAACTGATTATAACCTATTACAGTGGAATTATATTCTCATTTTATTCATGTTACAATACCTTAACCATGGTTTGTTTTAAAATATCCCCAAAACCATTTAACATATTTGTGTTGATTTTCTCAAGTGACTTTTGGAAGAATCCTATCATGTACGAGTGTCAAAAGATGAGGTTCATGTAACTTGTTCCAAAATCTAACAATCAGTAATTCTTCCTTGGTGCATATCCTGTTAGGTCAAAGCCAAGCATATGAAAGTTAATATTCATTTCTAGTTTATATTTAATAACTCGTTTGTATAAAAATCTCTTCAATAAACTTAGTATTAGAATTTTGGGTAACTTCCACAAATCCAACCTTCTGCTAGTCTAGCAATGTTCCTTGTAGAAAGGGAAATACCACATATTTTTTAGCACTAATGGCTCTTCCTGTAAAAAGCCTCCAAACATGTGTACAATGAGATAGAATCATGCCTTGTTCTTGTAATGGAAATCAAACTTTGAAGACTTCCAATCGGATTTCAAGATAACATGCATTGTACTTTTCTAATACATTCTCTCACCCATGGATAAAAAAGCCCTGAACCCTTGTATATATAATGGATATTGAAATTGGTTTATCTTTTGTAATAGAAACCTCTAAACCCTTGTACACATAATTGATATTAAAATTAATTTATCTTTTGTAATAGAAACCTCTTCACCTTGACCTTCATTGCTTGGTCATTACATTTAAAGATAAGGACACTAATTATGACGAAACAAAACCATGAATCATGTATAGCAATTTTATATGTGAAACAAAAACATGAATCATGTATAGCAATTTTATATGTGATGGGTTGGAGTAGAGTTTGTAGCATTCACAAGGTGATTTTCCCACCATTAGAGTTATTTTACCCTCCCTCATTAATGTTGGGATCACCCAAGAATCATTCTGGTCGTGAGAGGCCACTTGTCCTCCGGAAAAAATAAAACAAATAAAGGCTAGGGAATTACAAGAAAAACAAAAAGACACCACCTTAGGCGAAGTGGGGGTAGAAGACTTCGTTGGAATGATGGCAATAAAGTTGTCTACGAATTCTTCCAACTCAATATCTACCAGAAGAGAGCGCAGTCATTTCTGCAACGTTGTAACGTGGAACTCCTATTTGGACTACTTTTTATAAAAATAAAAAATCAAAAAATCAAATCCACCTGAGGTTAGGTTTTCAAGTTCAGTACATTCAGTATCTGACAATTCAAAAAGCAAATTTCCATTTCGTAACTTTCTCTATGCTTCCACAAATATCTCTGCTTCTCTCAACATCGAATTTGCATGGTGGTTGTTCACCATAGAGAATATAAACTTATACCTTCCTTCCCTCTCAAACATTTTTTGCAGTGTCAATCCTTTCATACGAACCATGAATTTCGTTACATGGAAAAGACTTTGTCTACATGCTGAGTTTCACATCACCAGTGGGTGAAGTGTATTGAGAAGAGTCATCTGGAGTGATAACGTAAATATCCATCTTTGTTACCATTTTATCCTTAACCATTTTGCACCAGTGGCATCTGTTGTGATATGAGGAATATTAATATTTGTCAAGGTGGTTGAAGAAAGTCCTATCTTAGCTTTCTCAGTCGCTTCTCGCAACCTCTGTACAACAAGCCTATCTCTTGATAAATCGATGTTTTCTAATCTTATTTTATTTTATTTTTGGAACACAACGACTAAATACTGCAATAATGCTTTATCAAAATCCCCAACACACACGAAAGTATCACGATTTATAGCTTTATCTTAAACACATTTTTGAGATAAATCAGTGTAGATTTATTTTAAATAAGGATCTGATTCATTATCTGATATGAGTCAAGAGAGATCCAATTTCTTCATGTGGAATTTTTTTATGAGCTTATATTATTTAAATGTTTTATTTTAGTCATATAAACAATTTTATTTTAGTAAGTAATCTATTTTCCCCACAATATTCTATGTTTTAATTGTTTTTAGCTAGAACTAGCTTAGATTTTTGTATCTATCCATGTACAAATTTTTTCTCAAATTCTACAATCCAAAAAAAACTTTACACCTCAAAAGATTTCTGGTGCATGATAAATCCAGAGTTAAATAAATCTAAGGCCCTTATTTTCCTGAGATACAAATTTTTCCTCAAATACACCTCAAAAGATTTCAGATTTCCAATAAATACAAAATTAAATAAATCTAAATTGTTATTTTAAATTTTTTAAATAAACAAAATTTCAACTTTGATAAAGACTTTCATGCTAAACTTAAAATAAATCTCTATGCTCAAAAACAACGGCCAAATCTTTCTTATCGTTTATCCCATATAACAGAACAGCAGCGCCATTGATCATTCCCATCAATTGACAGAACAGCAGCTCCATTGATTATTCCCATCAATTGCATGTTAGCAATTCTTCCCGCGTCTTTTGTTTCTTGCGTTTGCTCTGCATCATCAATATACAGTGGAACAGGTATTAAAACATTTGCAACAGTCTTTTTAGGCGAATACTGCGTGGAGGTTTGTTGTTACCCGCAAGTGTTGGTAAACATTAGACCTAGTAACTAGGATTCCCAGGGTGGAAATTACGGATTCCATAAAGGTGCGGTGATTCTTCCAACCCCCTCTTTAGCTCGGGGGAATCGAACCTGGGTCCAAGCTCTGATACCATATAGAGGTTTGTCGTTACACCAAAACCTGCAGGTGTTGGTAAACATTACAATCCAGTAACTAGGATCCCAAGAGTGGAAATTATGGATTCCATAGCCGTGAGGTGATTCTTCCAACAATTTGCTCCAATCCAAATTATATGTAACCATTTTTTTCTCCTTCTGTGTTTGTTAGTCACCAGATCTTTTTCCTATCAAAAGCTTGCTTCCAAACACTCGGTTAGTTGGGCTTGTCACTGCATGGCGCTTTGTAGCGGTGCCAGTAAGTATCTCTCCTTGCTTCCAAACAGTCGGTTAGTTGCGCTTGTCACTGCATGGCGCTTTGTAGCGGTGCCAGTAAGTATCTCTCCTTGATTCCAAACAGTCGGTTAGTTGGGCTTGTCACTGCATGGCGCTTTGCAGCGGTGCCAAAAAGTATCTCTCCATTCTGATTGAAGGCCACCACTGATGGTGTTGTTTAAGAGCCTTTTGAATTTTCAATCACTTTTTGGATTCTTGCTTTCCATTACTGCTGCACACGAGTTTGTGGTGCCAACATCAATTCCAATGACATCACTTCGAGCTCCTTTTGAACAGAAAGCCTTTGCTGCAGTAAGTAATCTATTTTCTTTACAATATTTTATATTTTAATTGTTTTTAGCTAGAACTAGCTTAGATTTATTTAATTTTGTATTTATCTGCATGTTTAATATGCATGTGTTTAAACTGATCGAATATGTGGAGTTACAAATTTTTCTTCAAGTTCTACACTTCAAAAAAAATTTACACCTCAAAACATTTTGGTGCATGATAAATCCAGAGTTAAATAAATCTAAGGTCTTTATTTTCTTGAGATACAAACTTTTCCTCAAATTCTGCACTCCACTAAAAAATTTACACCTCAAAAGATTTCCTATTTCCTTGCATGATAAATACAGAATTAAATAAATCTAAGCAGTTATTTTATTGAGATACAAACTTTTCCTCAAATTCTACACTCCAAAAAAAATTTACACCTCAAAAAGTTTATATTTCCATACATAATAAATACAGAATTAAATACCTCTATACAATTAAATAACATTTCCAATTTTCCCATAAATACAGAATAAATAAATCTAATTTTTGAGGTACAAACTTTTCCTAAGTTCTACCTTCCAAAAAAAATTACAGTTTAAAAATTTACATGATAAATACAGAGAGATAAATCTACGCCGGTAAATAACGAATGCATAAATTAATGTAAACGTCAACCCGCATCAGGGCGGTAAGATTAAAATTTCAACGCCATCAACTTGATACTGCCATGGGTTGCACGTAATCACATATACACATAGTCCGCCACATATATTTTTTATTTTTATATTTATATATATATATATAATTGACGTAATTTCATTCCATTTTCCTTTGATACAAATGTCTGTACATATGTGTTGGGTTCAAAGTCTTACACTATAGAATACCACTATTTAATATAAATGTTTATAGTAACATTCAACGCTTAATGGGCTTTAAAATATATACTTTCCAAAGCACATATTATACGCGTTCATCCTCATTTTACATAATTAAAATATTGTTTTTTTATTATATTTGTAGTACTTATTTTACATGATTAGAATATTGTTTTTTATTATACTTGTAGTTAATATGGTATAACACATTTAGTTTTATTTAGTTTTATTTTATGGTATCATATTTAGTTTTATCTTATGGTATTATATTTAGTTTTTTTTTATTAGATATTAGTTTGTTTTTATTAAAAATTTATGATGTTTATTCATAGTTTAAAATTAAGAATTCAATTTTTATTTTTTATTATTATTGAAATTATTTTATTAATAAAATGATTGGTTTAGGTTTTATGAGTTGTTTAGTAATTTCTATTTTATTAATTACTAATTTTTTGTTTTATTTACTTTTTATTTTTTTTTTATTTTTTCTATTATTTCTATTTTCATAAATTATAATTTTCATAATATTTTCAATTTTAAGTGACATAGTATTATATTAAAAACGCATTTCAATAAATTTAATTATAGACAATTATATATATTAATCAAAATAAAACACACATATAAATATATGTGTTTTAATATAAATAATAACAGTTAATCATATTTTTTAATTTTTAGTAATGGCATTCAACAATACAATATTTTATTAATTGTTTTAATTTTATAATAGAATTGTTTTTGTTATTTTTTTATTTTATCAGACTATATTTTAATTAAATAACCAGTACTAACTACTATGTAACTTTTGCAAAACATTACATGTAAACTAAGTAAATTATTTTGATTAAAAGTATCCATTTATACATAACGAAAGGGCGTATAAACCAAATTATTTGACCCAAACATTTACATCATGGATTTTAACAGATACCAATCCCCTCGAATCTATGCTGGCCGGCCGAGTTATGGTTCCATCCTTGGAATCTGGCCCTCATTCTGCCACTTTTGATTTTATGCGTTTCATTCCTATATCAATAAGTTGCATATTTATACGTATATAATTTGTTTTTTACAAGAAAGAAATAAACCCTCTTTAGATGTATGCAAATAAAATTACGACCGAATTCTCTGCTCCTGATGTATGGAATTTTCGCAAAGGTGTTATTATATATAATTAAATTTTAGTATTTAAAATTGTTACACTAAAACCCTTATTTTTCAAGGAAGCCATGTGTGCACATGGACCTTTAAAATTAATCAATTTTTTTCTCGGTTTTTCCCATCATTTTAAATTGAATTATCTATTACGAGATTTTATTAGCACCTATATTCTAATTCCAGGTTAAAATTATAGTAATCAACACAAGAACTTTTGTCAAACAGTTGCTAGAAAACCCATAGATCTCAAATTCTAACGATTTTTGAATCTACACTTATTTTAAACTCTGTTAGACATTCTTTGAAGGCATTAGTATTGAAACTATACATATATATATATATATGTCATTTCCACCATACACCACTTTTGTTAAACATGTGGCGGATAATCTGTAAATTTGGCCCAATTTAGACCCAGTGTTGACAACTTGGCTCTAATACCACTTTGTAACATCCCTGCACCTCAACCAAACAACACCACCAAACAAAACTGCAAAAACCCTTATTAATTAATTATGGAAGCGCTAATATCTCAATCGAACCAGGAATGCTATTGTGCCCCAAAATCTCTGGTAATATGAACGCAGTACCCCATATTGTGTATGTGCTTCTCATTATATATAAAATATAATCAAATAAATAATGCAGTGGGGATAATTGTTCTTCATCAAGAATTAAGCAACACATTAATTTTATAGACATACATTCACAACGAAATCACACACTTGTAGTCAGGCCTTGACTAGGTTTTGTTACTAAATATACATGTAATCACACAATGACATACATTTGCAATACAATAATTACCCACTCTAGGGTTTATTAGCATAACATATAGAAACACAGAAATACACATAATCATGTCACGGTATAATTCACTTATTTGTCAAAATTGTCCAACTGGCTTGCGTGCACTGCACGTTCCTCCTTGCCATAGATCGTGTGGCTCATAAATTCAACAACAAGTCACCTTCGAGCTGAGGTGGCAGCTTCATAGGCAACAGTAACCGAAAAATACCACACATGCATGGCCAAGGTTCCAACCTAACAAACACGTTGATCCAGGGCTCCAAGCACCCTCCAGTCTAATTTCCAAGGTACCAACCCAACAGTCGTGCTGCTCCATGCCTCCAAGCACCCTCTAGGCCATAAATCGACACCATGTTCTCACCAGGGCCACCAAGCCATAAACAGGGTCAACAAACCCTTTGAGCACTAAGCTCCTGGACCTAACATAGGGGCTCACATCATAAATAGGATGCATCCATACATCATGGTTAACTTAATAACCATGCCTCATCCAGTCCAGAATCCCACCCCAAGACTCACTGACTATCAGTCCTTGCTCCAGCATCTGTGGCTGAATGGATAATTGAATGAATAATAATCCTTTTATAATTGCATGGCCCTAGCTAACTAAGTGGTACTCATTGGGGCCATGTGGGCCCAAGGTGCACTTTTCACCAAAAGAATATAAATGTTTCCTTTTTCTTTGGAGTTGCGCCCCCCATACTCTTTCCATGGAGTGGGTTGCGCAACCAACCTTATTTTATATTATTATAGTGTTTTATTACATTAATTATAATTCATGCTCCAAGGCCTCACAACCTTTATAGACTTATAAATATCTGGGCACGTTGGCCCCACAATATCTTTCCAGCTCATTAACCTAAATAATAGTATTTAATTACATTATGAATGACAAGGTTATTACTGACTTTTTTCATAAAGGGATGAAAACACTTATGTTTTATCAGTTTTATATTATAACAATATTATCGTTATTTTACTCTCCTAAACATTATTAGGGATTGGAACTTGTTGGATGTATTAAAATTGTTCTATAATACATAATGTTTCGAGGGTGAAATCTATAGTTGTATGGTCCTGACCCCTTTACAATTGTCGATGGAGATTATACTGTGAAAACATATGCATTGTGTGGCTCATTAGTAACATTTATTGGATTTTAATGTTAATTATTGCACCTATCCATATGTTGATGAATTAAATTATGAGCAACCATGTTATTTCATATGTGATGAGGCTTATAGTTAATTCATTAGATTTATTTGTTATGTGGCAATGTCAATGATTATGTGGTAGTAATGAATGATTATGTGGAATATTACACACCCTACATGTGGACTAGGGCTATGGCCAAAATTTTCAAGTTTCTATTTGTTTCATTATGACTTTGAAATGGTTTTATTGTTGCCATGTACTGCTAGTACCCATTTCCTCATGTCATTTCAAATAGCCTCATTTCCAAAACTTTTTCAAATTTTGTATACTATGATTTATTTTTCATTTCAAACCCTGGTTATTTCGCAGAGGCCCTTGGTATGTCATTCCACTGATTTTCATTCTGCTGAATCCTTACTAGTTTCCTCATTCCTCTATTATTGATACCCTATTTCAAGTCCCTACCATCTCCCTACAAATAATTTGGGCATATTTTCCATGGGTCTAGTTGTTAGAGCTGAACCTATTAAAGATTAAATTTTCAAGGCATATGAAGAATACTTATCCCTAATCAAGCAAGTGGTTGGTGGGAGTTAATGCAATCTTTCAAGGCACCTAATGTTGAAGTTGCAAAGGAATTTGCACAAACTTACAGTGATAAAGTTGCACGAATTGGGGATATTGGATATTTTGGTGAATGAGGCTTTCATCGAAGACGCTACAAAATTCTTGCATAAGCTAAAATTTGGTTGAAGAAATGACCAGTTAAAAACATGTCGTGGGACAAATTCTTTCTCTCAAATAAGACCAAATACAATATAAAAGGTACTCGTCTGAGCTTACTAAAACCCAAGTGCCATGATTTGGTTTTGATTGTTAGAAGGTGTATAGCAAGTGAAGGCCAATATGGGTGTTTTATTATCAGTTTAGGTTGTGTATGGTGTTCTTAGGTTATAAATTGCATTTGCCTTATTATCTGTAGAAAAGCTTCACAAAATTGTCCAAATTTTAGCAAATGGGTTTAAAGAACCCTGACCACAACCTCTTTCATTACGGTTTGATCAACATATTGGTCAAATTTACATTAAACTAGTTTGGGGATTCATGGGATGTTTTTTAGTGACGAAATAATTTCGTTAAACCCTCAAATAAGTGTCAAGAGAAAACATCACAATAGGCTAAGAAATTTGAATAGGATTTTCATGAACATGTCTTAGAAACCCTTGCATCTCCACCCCACCTATAAAACCCTAGTATTCCATCTTCATAGGATACATCATATGGTTTTAAATAAGAGTTTGTTGATTCAAATCCTACCCAAATCACTCAAAACATGGCCAAAATAATTATAATTAGGTCTACTGGGAAAAACCCTGACCCAACACTGGTAGGAAATCTCAAGACCGAACTGAATAAATCTGTGTGTTTTGCTTATTCTAAACCTACTAGTGACATAGTGGAATCGTGAGTAAATGAGATTTCATCACCTTAGGTCAGAAGTAAAAGAGTTGCTAGGGTTATTTTAAAAGCTAAAATAATAGGCATAAAAAGAAGCCATCTCTAGCCATTCATATAGAGATTCCTTAAGAGTCTTCGCTGAAACAGGAAATCCATAAGTTGAACCTGTTAAGGCTTGTGAAGATAATTTTTTTTTTAAATAAATATGATAACAATGTTGATATTGAATATAGAGAACATAAAGACACTCATAAGTGCTTCCATATGTGGTATTGGAAAGAAAAATACACAGTCGTAGTCCCTTACTTGACAAAACAACCTCAACAATTACATAAATAGAATGAACATTTATGGTCACAAAATAAGTCTCTCACATATAAACATGCAAAACAGTTGTTGAACTTAGAGAAAAACTACAGGTGGTTTAAAATAAAGTCATTATCAAATCCTTCAATGTCAATGTGGTAATCACTTCATATTTTCAAAGATTTACTACTTCCAAATTAATCTTGTTCAAAGTCAATATTTTTCTACTTTATGTCTTTGAAAGGAATGAACTATTATATGTTTGTTCAATTAATTTTGTTAATAAAAGCTATATAATATATTATTTTGTAGCCATTATTTATAGACATGATTATTTCTTAATTATATCTATCTCGTATTCTAGAGGTATCGCTTGCAACCATGCGGTTGAACATTGTTTTCCTACTTGATATTTTTGGTTATCATTTCCTAGTGAGATAGTGTATTGATTCATAATATCTTTTTGTATTTTAAATACTCTCATTACGACCATTGTGGTCATATCTATAGGATGTATCTTGGTACCAAAATTTTGGGGATATAAATCTCTATTTTCATTTGTAATTCTTTTGCATAGGGACCCTTTGATATAGATACATGATAGACTTTGAAAAAAGGGAGGGAACCCAAATAGTATATAAGGGTGGGTAGATAGATGGAGTTTAATTTTTGATAATATTGATACTCTAATTATATATTGTAAGGTTATATTGAATGAATTTAATACCATTTACAATTCTTTATCAATAAGTTCATTGTTTCTTTTGGGATTTCAAATATTTCATTGATTGTGTGTTAGAAGGTCTTGAAATTTATATAACAACATTCATTTGAGTGTTTTTTAGTGGGATGGTGTTAAATATGTTTATATGATTATCTATCACTAGTTAGTTATGTTTTCTTGTATTTCATATTAATTTATTTTTCTTACAATTGTCATTTGCATATATATAACTTAATTTTCATACAATGTGCTCTTTTAATTCATTAATCGTGTCTTCATAACTTGAGATTGTTACATGTATGTATATGAATGTAAACAACATTAATTGGATTATTTTTTCTAGAATTATTTATTGTATTTCATTTATTATGAAGGGGTGTCTCTACTTTCTGATAAATGAATCATTAATATGAATTAATCAAGAAATGAAATCGTTCATATAATATAATATATTTTATTTGGCCACAAAATATCTATAAATAATAGTTCTTTTATTTCATTTCTGATTTTTTAATGGAAAATATTTTAACGCAAGTTGAGAGTTATTTCATATTTCTTAAAATAATAACAAGTATAATTTTCTTTTTGTTTGTCATATTTTCATTTATGTTTTTTTTTTCATAAGAAAATCTCGGCAGATTAACCCCGAATGGAATCTTTTAAAGCCCATCGACCACACTAACAGGGCCTAACCCCAAGGACATCGAGGAGAGTTTACCTGTGACCTCCTGATCGGCGAGGTACTTAAAAACGGCAACTCGACCAGTTAAGCTAAACCTTGGGGCTTATATTTTCATTTACGTTACATTAAGAGTCAATTGTATTTTATAATTGTTCTTTCTATATAATATATAATTCATTTTTTCAATGTTTAAATTTTACTTCACACCAGTTAGAGTTACTGTTATGGTGATTCCCATTTAGTGTATATTTCTATATAATCAATTAACTCCCTCTAACTAGTTGTATATATATACAATAGGATACTTAGTTGAACTCTAATCATTTATTTCTCAAGAGAGTAGGAAATATCAAAATAACAGAGCCATAAAAACCATCAGGAGTGGTTATCCCAAATGGATTAGGTTATTAAAGAACCAAGGTCCAAGTGGTTTCCTCTTGTTGACGAGTGGTCATTTATGCTCATCAACACTAAATTAGAGTTTTCATTATTATTTTCTCATGTTTTTCTAGATCCTAGACTTCCAAGGTTTTTTTAGGACCTAGATGATGTTTCTTAAGGGATTTGAATCCCTTGGAGCATAGATCTTATAGACAAATGGTAGCTCCTTGTTATATCTTTCCAATGAGATACTATGCACAAAAAATTGATATGGTATTAAAATGTAATATCCATAAAACCACTACAAATAATAAGACATAATATCAAAGTTATAATTTATGCTGGCATATTTGATATTCATAATTGAATTTATTGACATCACTGCAAAAAATATAATGCTAATATTTAGATATCATCAAGTATACTTTGTTAGTATTATGGCTTTGGTGTTGTCCTTAATGGCAACCTACATTGATGTCTACGCTATCTTGCGCTTGATGCTTTCATGAGTTATAAGGATTAATGTTCATATATGTCCTAATGCAATATTTATGTGCTTAACCAGAGCAGGATAGTTGATAGAATATGTCTTATCAGTATGTATACATGAAGAATTATTTGTTCGTATATTGTTATATGTGGTTGATATGAATACATGTATGAATTATAAAAGGTTAATGATGGTTAACAAAAATATCAAGTGCAAGATAAATGGTTGTGTTGCAGAGAATTGAATGAGTTTGGAGAATCTAGTACCAAATTGGTGATTGGTGCAGGGATGAAGTGTTATTGCAAAATTAGTGCAATATTGGAGAAGTGATTGCATAGTTGAGTTATTGAGACCTAGATAAATTTTCTAAGATGATATAGAGAGTTCATAGGCATGAATAGGTGTTGAAAACCATGTAGCAGAAATTGCACAATTTCTGGACCAAGAAAAGAGGTGTCTCCCTAGTCCAAACCATAGTTGCATGGAGGAAATCCTAAGGGTGTAGCCAAAAAGCCCCAGCCGCATGGGATAATGCATGTGGGTGTGGCTAGAAGCATCCAAATGGCATGGAAGAGAGCCTATGGGTTCCATTGGGTTTGTAGAGTGTAGAAATTAAAAATTTGTGTATGAAACCAAGGTTTTTGCTAATTGAATTTTGCGTGCAAGATTGTATTGACACAATCAATGAATTACATTTTTTTACCTACCTGTGGTAATGAAAATACATTTGTTTTTCCTTGAGGTATTTGGATATCAAATTTTTATATAAAAGAGGTCAATCAAGAGAAAGGTGTATGCACTAAATGAAATTCTTGTGATATAATTTTGATGAAGGTGAGCACCAGGGGCAAGAGGAGACTTATCTCTCTTCCTCACTATTATATCTGAAGAAAATATGTAGAATGAATGATGAGAAGATATTTAGTGAATTATTTTTTATACATTATGTGTGGTTTGCAGGGGTAATGATTGTTAGAAAATGATATATTACGGAGCAATGGAACACATAAAGTATTGCAGAAATATAAACACAGAAAACGCATAAAACAAGAGAGACACAAATATACGTGGTTCACCTAGTTTGGGCTACGTCCACCCTAAACAGCCAATCCCTCCTTTCTATTATCTAGCAAAATGAAGAGACGCAACCTATATTAGATCCACCGTAATATCCTCTGTTTTCTCTCACAGTCTCACCTCTCTACTTCTTTCTTGGAGAATACACATCTATTACACAGCCTCAAATATAATGCCCTCATACAAAGAGAGGGGTTGCCTTCTAGGGAAAAAACCCTAAACTAAACATAAGTTCTACCATCAGATCATACGCCTAATGAACGGCCCAGACTGACTAGAAATTACTATACTTTTACAAGGCAATTTTACATTTGTTTTTAGCTTTGGGGGCATTGCACCCGAAACCCCTGTCAGGGGACCACTGGCCCTTAGACCCCCTAGCTAGGGGTGATCGGCCCCCCTGAACCCCCGCGGGGGGGAAATTCCCCCCCGCACCCCCCCCACGTGGACGGGTGTACAAACTTCCTGGGGTATACATCCAGCTGAAACAAAGACCTCTAAACAATCATACTCCATACTCAACAATCTCCCACTTGGAGAATGATTGTAGCAACTCCACTGCTGCTTCATTTGTTGGACAATGACTCCTTTTTGGACCTGGCTATTTCTCATATTCATCATCATCCTTGAAGACCAATTGAAACTGAGCATATTCTCAATTTCTCCCCGGTTACAACTTTTGTTATCATATCTGTAGGATTTTGGCTAGTGTGTAACTTTTCCAACTTCAACTCTCCATCTTCCAACACTGATCATATGAAATGGTACTTGAGTTGTATGTGTTTAGTCCTGGAATGAAATGATGAGTTCTTTGCAAGATGAATGGAACTTTGGCTATCACTTTATAACGTGCCCATATCATGCTCCTTACCCAATTCACCCATAAACCTTTGTAACCAAATCATTTCTTTACTAGCCTCTGTAGCAGCAACATACTCTGCTTCTGTTGTTGAAAGTGCAACAACACTTTGGATTTTTGAAACCCAACTGACAGTTGTTCCACCAACATTAAATACATATCCTGTTGTGCTCCTCTTGTTATCTTTGTCACCTGCCATATCTGCATCAACATATCCCTGTAGATAAATGTTTGAACCACCAAAGCATAATGCTTGTTTTGTGGTACCTTTCAAATATCTGAGAATCCATTTCACTGCCATCCAATGTTCCTTTCCTGGATTGTTCATGTACCTGCTTACAACTCCCACTGCATGTGCAATATCAGGCCTTGTGCAGACCATTGCATACATTAAGCTTCCAACTGCTAATACATATGGAACTTTAGACATATAATCCATGTCTTCATGGGTCTTTGGGCACATTTCCTTGATAAGTTTGAAATGGCTAGCAAAAGGTGTACTAACTGGTTTTGCATTGTGCATGTTAAATCTTTTCAATACCTTTTGTATGTACTCATTCTGAGACAATGTTAATTTACGATTTTTCCTGTCTCTAGTTATTCTCATGCCAAGGATTTGTTTTGTAGCTCCCAAATCCTTCATTGCAAATGAATTTGCCAGTTTTCTTTTGAGCACATTTATTTCCTGTATGTTAGATCCTGCAACAAGCATGTCATCTACATACAATAACAATATAATATAGCTGGCATCATTTTGCTTTATCAGATAAACACAATGATCAGAGTGACATCTAGTATAACCTTGTTCAGACATAAACTTGTCAAATTTTAGATACCACTGCCTTGGAGCCTGTTTTAAGCCCTACAAGCTCTTCTTCAACCTGCACACAATTTTCTCCTTCCCTTTCACTTCATATCCTTGTGGCTGCTGCATATATATCTCTTCCTCCAAATCCCCATGGAGAAAGTTGTCTTTACATCTAACTGCTCAAGAAATGCAAAAATCTTCAGCTGCTACAAGACTCAAAATAGTTCTGATTGAAGTCATTTTTAACAACAGGAGAAAATACTTCATCAAAATCAATACCTTTCTTCTGTGCAAACCCCTTCACCACAAGTCTAGCTTTGTACCTCTGTTTTCCTCCATCTTCTTCCTTCAACCTGTAAACCCATTTATTCTTCAATGCAGTTTTTCCTGCAAGCAACCTGACTAAATCCCAAGTCTGGTTATGCATTAAGGAGTCCATCTCTTCTTCCATGGCTACTTCCCACTTCTTCCTTCTTTCAACCTGCATTGCTTCTTCATAACATCCGGGTTCATCGGAATCAGTCAACAATAAATAATATAATGAAGGAGAGTATCGTTCAGGGGGTCTACTTATCCTAGTAGATCTTCTAACACCACTTTCAGGTGTTTGGGGTGCCTGTTGTAGTTGTGATGGTTGCTGTTGTTGTGGTTGTTG